>SNQJ01S0108071.1:0-29516 GCA_010110895.2 Picea sitchensis
TCCATGCATGTATTGTGAAAGAGGGGTTCAAGTTTTGGGTGGTAGGTTAAAAAGTAATTTCTTTACGGTCAAAATCTGCATGCAAGTCTGACCCTAGTTTGCTAGTCCGTAGGGTATTTTTCCCAACAACACATGGTGCAAGAGAAGAGGAACGAGGGAGTAGAAGATCCCATCAAGATGTTTCTCGTGGAATCCCTCACGCAACAGAGAAACAAGATGTTGGAGAATTTTTCCCAAATCCTTCAATGATTGTCGACAATAATAGGCGCGTCTTCATCAAGAAGTCTCTTTGGAGATTTGACCTCATTAAAGTTATAAGTTAACTTTGATATTCCCTTATTTGAAGGTCAAATCGATGCGGATGCTTTGGAAAAATGTTTAATTTGCTAGAAGGTTATTTCTTTGTTCACAATTTTTTCGACAGAGAAAAGATCACCTTTGCACTCCTTAAGGCTCTCCCCCATGTCAAACATTGGTGGGAAAATTATTGGGAGAAAAGTTCCACAGAGGAGTCTGGAATATTTTGGGCCGAGCCCACTTGGGATTTTTTTATGGATGCAGTCAAGGAGCAATATTATCCTGTGGGAAACTATGATGACCAATACATATGATGGACCATCCTGCATCAAAAGTAGGACCAAACAGTGATAGAGTTCACAAATACCATCCATACCTTGTGCACCAAGTTGGGTATCAAAGACTCTGAGCGACATCTGGTTCTGAAGTACCGTGGGGCTATACACAGATACATCCAAACCAAAATGGAATTTCTATACATTTCATCACTGGGAGCCGATTATCAATATGCTGCCAAAATCGAGCATAAATTTAAGAAACAGAATTAGTGGGAATTTGGATATTCAAATCTGCAGCAACTAAAGTATGGTAAAGGTATCCCTAACTCATTGAACAACCAACCTCAATACAATCTGTCTAAGCCGTAGCAATGAGAAGAGGAAGAAGGACACTGGGAAGTGTTGCAACTTCCACAAAATCCCTTTGCACAACACCAATGAATGTCACTCAAAACAGTCATTAGTGGCCGAGCTCAAAGAAAAAGTGTTGAACCCCAACTCAGACTCTAATTTAGACAATAATAAAAGGAGATAGATAATTTATGTAGAACCCACTGCTACTATCGTGACCACAACAACCCAACCCGAAGAACCAAAGGATCTGAAGGAGGGGGAGTGCCTTTTCCATTCAAATATGTGGGTTAAGGGGACCCCATTGCATTTTATTGTTAATAGCGAAAGTCAGAAGAACCTCATCTCAACAGAGGTCGTCAAGAATTTGGATTTTCCGACAACACCACACCCCCAACCATAAAACATCGGATGGCTCCGCGAGGGACGATATCTTCATGTCATACAACATCAAGCCCTTCAAGAATGAGGTACTCTGTGATGTTTCCCCACTGGAAATCTGTGATGTTCTATTAGGCCAGCTATATATGTGGATTCGTCATCTTGTTTATGAGTCTCAACCTCGTAGCATCATTGTTACTCTGGGGGGTCAGCCCTATAGGATACCAGAGGTAGTTCTGACTTTTGTACCAACAAAATAGTGCCGCAAAGTAATGTCTAATATCGCACAGTTTATCCTCTTCACAACCTAGTCAGAAGAAAAGGACACCACAACCACTGCAGTCTCGGCCCAAGACCCTTCTATCCAGCAGAAGTAGTTCAACAAGATTTTAGAAGAGCACTAAGATATTCCTATTGCACCTATGGGGGTGCCTCCACATTGCCTAGTCAAACCAAGTTAAGATAACTCCCTTCATGTTTTTCATGTTGCATCTTCACCGACAGATTCCTCCCACACTCCAACAAATCATGCAACTGGATTGGTTAAGAATATCCCACCCCTCCAACAACAGATTCATAACAACCTTCAACAAACTAAGTAGGACAACTTCTTCAGCAAGGCAAGCAACTCACCAAGGTTCAAATTCAACAAAAGATTCCCTAGGTACTTCATGCAATGGAGACCATTACTTCATAAGGGGGGAGGATTGATCCAGGTGAAAATCGATGGCCACCCACCTATTCCACTGGCTCAAAATAGGGGTTTCCACCTTGGCAGTGTTTCTACATACTTTCGAGTCCTAAACTTCAGGGGTCGTTTTGAGGCCCTAATTTTTTTTTTTTGGGCCAGCCACAATCACACTGTAGGATTTAGCTAGAGTGTGACAGAAAAATGTGTATTCCTTGGATAAGCCTTTCAAATGAGCTATTGTGCACCCCAAATGGAGATCATATGAAAATGTTATGCCCTTGGGAAGTTGACGTACCAATTACCCCCATAAGGGCCCGCAAACCTTTTGGCATTTCATTTTTCGGGGTTAGGGTTTTGGATTTTATTTATGTTAAAAAGGCCTCTTGAGCCTCATTGTAAACATTATCATCTTCTTGCGAATGACTGTAGCCATCACATATCTTCTCAAAGATAAGTTTCCACCATTCTAGCGAGTCATTCACTTTGTAATTTTTTTGTTTCTATACATTCTCTCATTAATAAAAATTGTTCATTATTGTATCTTTGTGTTTATTGCAATATCTCTGTATATTTCATTGTTATATTTCTGCCTTCATTTTGTTCTCAAAATAGTCCGGATCAACTGATTATATCTTTGTAATATGATCATTTTTATGATTAATAGAAGCATCATTTTCAAGAAAAAAAATCAAATACCCATAAAATTTAGCTCTTGTTAACCTCCCCGGTGTACAACAAAAGGGACCATAACTCATATCATTGCAGTAAACTTTGTGAAATACTTGGATTGTTCACCATAATATAAATCTCCCAATTCCTAAACTAGAGATAATCGAACTAGTATTCTATTAAAATGTCATAGTTCCATATCCCCACTAATGTCAAAAAACAACATAATAAGTTATTAATTAATGGAAAAATAACTATATTAGGGATTTAAAATGGAATGGAATTAAACCCTAGAAACACTATTAAAGGAAGGAAACATAACATGCATTGTACGTACACATGTAGAAATCTCAGGTTATAAATCATGATGTTCTTTCAACATGGCCAGTAACCTGCTAGGTTGTTGAAGGACATTAGTAGTAGATAAATTAGACACCTTATAACCCAAAGCAATAAATTAAGGTTTACTATGAACCTTCAAATAATGCATCTAGTGATTTTGGGGGTACAAAATTGTTAAAATTCGTGTTATGTATAGGGAGATCCTGTAAACACGAAGCAAATGAGGGCACAAAATCAAAGCCTTTTCCACTAAGATGCTAGTGTAGGAAAAAAAATGATGGTGAGAAAATCTACCTGCAATAAGATGAGTTTTAGTGATTTGTGTAGCCACAGTCAAAAACCATTCACAACTCCTCGTGAATGACATAGGCTATGAAGATAATTTGCATTCAACATAAATACTCTTTAACCATTGAAATCTTCCATAAAGGGCAATGTTATTTATTTATTATTTCAACCACCTATTAGTGGTTCCCATACTAAATCCCATACCTTGGTCGATTGACACCCATACTAAAACACACACTACTAACAACAACCCGCCTATGCCCTAGTTGCCTATTCTAAAAAAATGTTGATATCCATGATTTTCTGAAATACATAACCTTGAAGAGATTGTATGAGCCATAGAAAACATTTGTTGGAAAATGGATGGCATAGAAATTTCACAGGTCAGAGTAGTACAAAGTGTGGAAGCCTTTCATCTTGTAGTGTACAACCTTCTACCACTTGTGTTTGGAGGATTCCCATCCTACCATTTACAACATTCTACCTCCAGCATACCTTAATATGGTCTTTAAAAAAATGGTGACCTCAACTAATTTTGAAATATGTTATTTCTTATTTTATTTATTTTTTTCTAACAAATACACTTGCACTCTTGGGGATTTAAGTCCCATCTAGGTACATTCCACCAATCACAAAATGAGTTCATAGAATTTTAAATTTATAAAAAATATTTTAAATTTTAAAATATTATGTTAAATAAAGATTTACAAGTAAACTTTTTGAAATTATCTTCCACAACACCATTCATAGAAGCCAAATTGTCTTCTAAAACACTATTCATAAAAGTGAATTCTCCTTCAGAATGCCATTTCCATTGCTCAAAACTTTCCCAAACAATTTCCTTCTGAGTATGTTATGCAGTTGCCCAATCAAATGCCTCTTGAGTGAATTGAACACCATACCTAACCTCTCAATCTATTTAGTTGAATTGACATTATACATTATACCTTCTTGGGATGATGACATAGTACAACCCTATAGTCTTCATTCAAGGAAACATCCTTTTTATTTGAAGCCATGAGTAATGTGGCTATGTAAAAATATTTTAATTTTATTTTTTTCTCTGACAATTAGAATACCTCCTACAGGGATTTATGTCTCATCAATGATATCCTTCAACAATGAGAAAATTGAATGTTTAACATTTAAGAATTATTAAATTTATTTTAGAATGTTATCCTTTCTACACATGTCATACATCATGATTATATTAATTGTTAGGCAAGATAAAAATGTATGTATCACTTCAACAAAACATTTTCAAATATGTCCTAGCATATCCTTATGCACTTCTTCACATTATTCTTTATGTTTCCATGAATGAAACACAAAAAAATTTCAATTGTTTCTACATTGCTATAACCATAATCCTTATGATGTCAAACACTTACCTGCATTAGTAAATCCATCTCTCGTACTAGAGAAATACAACAACATCTAGGAAGGAGTCAAAGAACTATTCCTTGGTCCAACTCTTCTACATAGCCTTGGGATTTCAGTCCAACTGAGTTACTTTCCAAGGCCTCACTGGATTTACTTAACGCGACTCATCCACGCCTATTTATTTAATCATACTCAGGGGTTTATTTTCCTTTTACCAACTGTATTGGTTTCCACAAATTTTCTTTTAATCCTACGACTATGTTAAACAATTCAGGGTTCTTAGGGTGAGAAAAGTGTTCCTCCTTTTCTCCCCCTTTACTTATGTAATCTACTTCTTATTGTGATCTTTCTGCTCTTTTCTTGAGCAGCCTTGGTTAGGCTCATCCTAACTCTTAGGATACATCAACATGCTTTAATAACANCCTATAGTCTTCATTCAAGGAAACATCCTTTTTATTTGAAGCCATGAGTAATGTGGCTATGTAAAAATATTTTAATTTTATTTTTTTCTCTGACAATTAGAATACCTCCTACAGGGATTTATGTCTCATCAATGATATCCTTCAACAATGAGAAAATTGAATGTTTAACATTTAAGAATTATTAAATTTATTTTAGAATGTTATCCTTTCTACACATGTCATACATCATGATTATATTAATTGTTAGGCAAGATAAAAATGTATGTATCACTTCAACAAAACATTTTCAAATATGTCCTAGCATATCCTTATGCACTTCTTCACATTATTCTTTATGTTTCCATGAATGAAACACAAAAAAATTTCAATTGTTTCTACATTGCTATAACCATAATCCTTATGATGTCAAACACTTACCTGCATTAGTAAATCCATCTCTCGTACTAGAGAAATACAACAACATCTAGGAAGGAGTCAAAGAACTATTCCTTGGTCCAACTCTTCTACATAGCCTTGGGATTTCAGTCCAACTGAGTTACTTTCCAAGGCCTCACTGGATTTACTTAACGCGACTCATCCACGCCTATTTATTTAATCATACTCAGGGGTTTATTTTCCTTTTACCAACTGTATTGGTTTCCACAAATTTTCTTTTAATCCTACGACTATGTTAAACAATTCAGGGTTCTTAGGGTGAGAAAAGTGTTCCTCCTTTTCTCCCCCTTTACTTATGTAATCTACTTCTTATTGTGATCTTTCTGCTCTTTTCTTGAGCAGCCTTGGTTAGGCTCATCCTAACTCTTAGGATACATCAACATGCTTTAATAACAAATCTTTTTGTCCATAATGAATCATGAACCTGTGCATCCTGCACGTTACCATTTGGTTATCAGAATGGTCAAGATTCATTATTAGTCTTCTATACAAGCTTGTAGCTCACTTCTTAATTCTCAACAGTCAATAAGTTTGTGACTCTGTTATCCTGACAGAGTCTTCACACAGTTCCTCCACAGGGAACTCCTTCAGCATGCAACTTCCTTATTTAATATCCTTCACTATATGCTAGCCTCAATCTTGAGTTGGCTTTAGATGGGTACCAAATATTTCATAAGGAATAAAAACATGCATCTTTTTCATGCGTTCAAATTATGTATCCACACATATTCTAGCTTTGTTAACCTACATCCATGATGTGCTTAACCATATGCATAATCATAGGCCTGTGTGTAGCTTCCATAGGTATATTTCACAACCCACATACATCTCTATTTTAAAATCAGTCAACTCATGATTGTTCACAATCATTCTCATGTGACCCTCAAAGGCATAATCATTTGCCTCTTATCATGACAACAAAGCATCCTCGCTCATTTACTCTCTCATATAATTATATTAGTATTTCCTGAGGGAATGGAATACATCCACCTCAAGATGTCACTCAAACAAAACTTCTATGACTCTTCAAAGAAGAGTCAACCATGGTATTCACTTAATCTTGGCAAGTGAAATTATTTCCTTACATATCACTCATCAAGGTAGCCATATTGTGCCTTTAGTATACATTTATCCTTACTTCCTGCATGTGCATCACTTGCACATTTAATATATTGCATACCTAATTGGTATTAATATCAGTATTCATTTCAAGAATATTCACAATGCATTAACCCATGCATTCAAACAAATACACACCTAGCCAAACATTCATCATCCAAGCTCATTGCTTGCACCTTTTCCATGTCATACATGCACATGGACATATCATACTTCCAGATCCTCCTCCAAGGATTTTGTTGCCATACTTATGACAAGCCTCATAGGGAAACTCAACACTGAGCTTCCCTCTCAGTTGAGAGCTTGCATTCATTCACAAGATATCCACATGGAAGTTTAACAGACATAGTCATAACTATGTTTCCATTTCTATGCGATAACAACTAGCAAGAAAACATTGTTGCCTCAACTTTCATGAAAACATTTCTCAATCATAAATACAATCTGGGAAATTATAACCATTCCCAATGTGATAAAACAACCAATCTAGCTTCCAATTGGTCTTGATCAGTAGACCTTCCAATCAAGGAAATCCTTTTCTAGATTCCCCTCACTAGGGTCCAACTATATCTATATGGCTACCATCCACCACTGGATGTCAATCTGATCCATTGGGATTCTAGAAGTGGCCCAACACTTCCTTTACCACATTTAGGATCATCATTTTACCTTAATTCTAATAAATTTTTATTGTCTAATAACATTTGGACTATTCCCTTAAATCCCAAATGCAATTTCGAGTTATGTTACTTACTAAATATTCTAGTTCATAAATCTAGAGTATCTTTAGGTCATAATCAATCTTAACCATTACACCTAGAATTATTCCTTCTGTTCAACAATAGTCAGGGATGGAGGCAACTCTCCTCCTCCCACAGGAATTTTGGCATATTAGTTTTCTATCCACCAAGCAATGGAGGCTTCTATGATTTCTCACTCAATCACTCCATATTTCTACAGCTTTGTTTATCATCTTGATTAGAAAAACCTTGCTAGACAATCCCTTTATCTAGAAAAAAAATTTGTTTCTCAGTTCCCTTCGAAACTCGAGAGTTGCACATGCTCTCCCTTTTCAGAGAATGGTCACAAGACTCATTCCTCTGATTGTGAGGGATTATACACATATACAAGGTTTAACACTTCATTAAAGTAGTAAATATTACTATTACAAATCCTTTCCATCTGTTCACATCCAAGTCTTGCTATTATTTCCCATCATCATAATCCCACTCTTGTAGGATCAGCTATCATTTCCCAAAGAAATTATAGGTTTCCTTTTCCATAGACTAGTATGATTCAATCTCGTTGGGTAAAATCCAAACTGTATTTTAATCTACATCCTTCTACTCAAGGAATTTATGTAGAAAATTTATGTTTGGCAGTAATATTCTCCACAGGCTCATCTTAGCCTTGGTAACCAAATCTTATGAGTGTACAACAACACATACAATTTCACATTGAAGTCAACTTCTTTATTTGGAAATGCTAGCAAAACACAGTGCAGATTTCCAAAACATCTATAAACAATAACATGTTTCATTCCTCTCTTTGGTAGAGGTTTGACTAAACCTCTTAGGAATGCGGTAAGATAGGGTGTTAACCCTTAAAGTCCTCCAAAAATATTTTCATATGACTCATGCATGAGCCCAAGAAGGCCAAGTGTTGATGTCGTTCTCTGATACCAATTTGTAACAGACCAGACCCTTAAATTATTTTTTAAGGGGTGGGGCATCATAATTTAGTTTTTCTTAACTCTCTCAAATCCTAATTCAGGGATTTCTATCACGTCCTTCTTATCCAGAAATCTCCAAATGCATATTCCCTCTTCCTCCTGAGACTGCGCGACCTCTTGGTCTAGGATCGTTTAATCACTTGATTCGAATCGACTCTTCATGTCCCTGTTGGAACTCAAATCAATCTTCACAGTTCTCCCTTCTCCAAGGTGCAGGTTCTTCCAACCCGCAAGCTCTTTTCTGGCCCCTTTGAAGAATTCAAAAAAAAAGAACTAGCTTTCCATGTTAGGCCCCTTCCTTCATATGACCTCGGGCTATGACCCAGTTCCTACTCAGAGGGTGCTTCAGAGCTTTGGACTTCGGGAATTTTCACTCCATCACTCGTCAATTTTCTCGAAATTTGAACTGGCAAAGTTTCAAAATGATGTGAGAGGGATCGATGGTCCCTTCTCTCTTCCCAAATCAATGACCCACAGGAACTTTGAGCTCCGGTGCTTCGGTGAATTCCAAACCACTTCTCCACAAAACCTATAGAGTGATGATCTTTGAAGTTCACAATATGACGCCACATGTACTTAGAGAATTGACGGCTCTGATTCACTTCAGAACTCTAGGCTTCAACAGTTCCCGAGTGTTCACACACACAAACCTACAGAGTGAAATCCTTTTGGAGTGTCGGATCTTCTGACACGCTTCCTCCTCTATTAAATATCATGATTGGCTCTGACACTTCGACCTTCAGGATTTCTCCATCTACATGACCCCACTTTCTCCGAAGTGCCAAATCTTTCGGCACGCGCCCTTTTTCCAACGGATGGCTAGGATGACTTCGGGATTCTGGCCTTCGGGAATCCTCATGCCTTCGTACTTCAATTCTCCTAGAGTCAATCAATGTTGGGTTGACCACAACCTATATCTAATGATCCGAGGGTTTCTACATGACCCCAGAGATCTATAGCTCGTAACTTCCTCTTAAGGGTCCCTTGGGTCCCGTTGTTAGGCCATTTCTAGAGGAACATCTGTCATCCCAAAATACTTCGATATGAATACGTGGTACCTACCTCAGGTCACTGACGTCCCCTTACCTTTCCATGAGGTCGCCATACCTGGCAACATCGTCACTTGACAAGTGGGCCCCCACATGCTCTCGATATGATACACACATCCCCATGATCGAATGGTCAAGAGGGGTATTGAAGGATCCTTAGATCCATGGTCCGCATCACTTCGCGACTCCAGCCTTCAGGGGTTTTGATGTAACAACATCCTTGTCCTCTTGAAGCAGTCAATGCCAGGTTGACTACATCATAGATCTGACGGTTGGGATAGTTCCCGGGCATCCTCAGATCTACGACCCAGATTAACTTTGGGCTTTGGGACCTCGTAGGATTCATCTCCCTTAATATGAATACCAAAGTTCGTCGAACTCACGAAGACTAAAGGAGTCGAGGAGTTAAAACCTACTCCCCTTCTCCAAATCCAATGGTTGTGATAGACCTTGGGACCTCACGAATGGATCTCATTCACTCGTCTTCCAAAGGAAAGGATCTTCCCTTTTGAGACTTGAATATCACTCACTTTCCTTAGCTTCATCAGTTCTGAAGGAATTAGGCATGGGCGTGTACTTTACGCTCTTTCTCTTGATCTTAACAAACTCCTTTTTTCTAGGAGACTCAAAACAGTTAGGAGCATCGACATGTATATGGGGAAACTATGTCCAAGGTCGACAAACTCACAGTTTATCTACTTAAACTTGAGCCACTACAGGGCTCACGCATTTACATATAAACACCATATAGTTCTTTACTTGCTTAAATACACAATCAAGCAAAGATAAAGGGATACAGTCTAATCATCAAGCAAACATGCACATCCCTGCAACATTCATAGGATATCCAACTTTAATCTATAGTTACAGTTCAATTACACAGGATATGAGAATACTTATTTGTTACAGGTTGCAACCAACTAACTAACTATGGGTGTTCTCCTTTCCACCCAACCATAGGCTCAGAGGAATTCATTCTTAGCGCTCTTGCCACCCCCATGCCAAGCCATGATATCACTAGGGAATTTATGCCAATTCTCAATGATCCTTTCTCTTTCACATCTTCTGTGAGGTTTATCGGATGCTTTCCCAGCATCAAGGTCTCAAATTTCTACTTAGGTATCGTTCTCTGCATACTCTCAGATACTTCTTTCTCTGTCACGACCTCAATGAGGTTTATCAAATGCTCCCTTAGCATCAATCTTGCGACCTTTTGCTCGTTCTCAGCTAGAGAGATTCTCACATTCTCCACTCTTCTATTTATTATCTTACATGCCTTGCATGCACATCCCTCCTATCCCATTCCTTCTGTCAGAAGGAAAACTCGAGTCAGTCTAAGTCTGTAGGACCCTGTGGTACTTCAGGCTGACATTCTTCAACTATACCATGCTTCCATTCATGGGGTTGGTTGATGGTTCAACCACCGGTCCTTTCTTCATTAACTAATTTCTCCTTAGGGAAATTTGGGGTCATTCGATATAATGAACCCTCTCTTATAGTTTTCACATTCTTTCCTCTAGTGATATCATGGCCAACACTTTCAAGGCTTCACCCCCACAGTCATCTTTTGACAATCTAAACAATAATACATTTACATTGTTCCCATGCCATAGCATGGTGATTATGATTATTGATTAATTACAAGCTGGGGGAAACAGGGGTGTTACAACTTTCCTTCTAATGTGTTTTCCTACTATATGTGGTGTCCTCTCTAGCTTTCCTGCAATTTGTAGCCTTCTCTCTAGCTTTGATACCAATTTGAAAGAGGGATGGGTGAATGAAAAACAACTACGACTATATGAACTCTTTCCCAAACACATAAAAAACCAAACACAAGAGTTGTGGTTCTAAATCTTGATGCGTTCATTGCTTATGAAGGAATATATAAATACACACAAATTTATTAACAAGTTTTAGTAATGTTCTACTTTTTTTCTCTTGAATATTATCCATTTAATTTTTCCCTAAATTTGGCAAGAAATTTTAGAGTGGTTAAGTCTATATAATCCAAGTGTCACTGAGTTTTTCACCACACTAAATACATTTATTCATTTAGAAATGCAATTTAAACAAAAAACAAAATTGAGATTTCACCCATATTTATATGGTAGAACGTTCACACAAAACCTACTAATAATAGAACTTGATAACGCAGCTCTTCTAGAGCTTTCTTCAACTAAGTGGATCTAACTCAGACTCTTCAACAAAAAAAATTGGGACAAAATCTTATTTTGGTATCTTGAATGTTGTAGAATGTAGATAAAACTGAATTTTCCCTCCCTTTATCTCATAGCTCATTGCCTTTGGTAAAGAATTTAGCACCTGCGTCATTGGCTTACAAGTAATGCATCTAGTCAAACAACACTATACTTACGACACCCTATAATATGTGGGTTAACAAAAAATAAGATGCTTTAGGCACTCACTTTTCATATGGTTTCCAACAGGCGATATGTGAACCATCTTTTGCAGAGTCTTTTCTATTTGTCAAACATTTGTCTTGGCCTGAAACATTGAATTTGTTGAAGATGTTATGTTTGAATTATGTAGGACAAGATCAGGAACTTGATCTTTCCTTGTCCTTCTATTATAACCATAAATTGCACCACGCATGCTTACCTGGCATCAGGCCAACTCATATCCCTTCTTTGCCAAAACACTGCTAAACAACTCTGTGAAAATCCTCTTGAATAAAGGCCCACATGCCCTAACTCACTACTGCACGCATGCACATGCTGGCTGACCCAAAATAGCCCGCGTGGACAGACAAAAGCATGGAAAGAGGAAAGTTTCCGACGGAACAAAAAGCTATGGGTGAGTTAACTGAAACTCCCGGCCATGCATGGCCAAGGGTTCGTCCAAATACCTAGCTCCTTCTAGCCTATAAAAGAAGAGGTAGGGGTACCATTTGGAAGAGGAAAAATATCGCAAAGAAACTGTGCCCATTTACATATTCCCATTGTCCCAACTCTTTAGCCTTTCCTAATTCCAAAGGAGATTCAAAGAAAAGTAGTTGAAGAACAGAAGAAGAGGAGCCCAGGATCAGGTTCGAGGAGCGGTGGCCGGTCTCAGATTTTGTAAGTTGACTCATTTTAAGTAATAAAGAGAATGCTTTTCCCGTCCCAATTCATGAACTTTTTATGGTTTGATTAGTTTATGTTTGATTTTTAACCCGTCAGTATATAAGTAGTATGCATGCATAGTTGTTGCTCGTCTTGAGTGCAGGTCATCTTTGGAAGGAGTATTGCGAACAAGTAATCAAGCACAACGGAGGATCAACATCAAATGTCGGTAACGAGGTAGGTTTATCTTTCCATGCATTTACTAAGAAAAGGGGATTTAAATCTAGGGATGAAGGTAGAAAGTAATTTCTATTCAGTCATATCTGCATGCAAAGTATGAACTCTATTTGCTAGTCCGTAGGGTGTTTTTCCCCAACAACATAATTGGCGACCGTACTAGGGAAAGTCTCTTTAGGATTCCTGGAATTTTATTTAGTTTTTGGGTAGTTTAAAGACTAAGTTTTTCTTGCATGTGTTTTCTTTTCATTTCTGTAAATTCTAAGCTAGCAGGGAGTCTGGTTTTCCATACCAGCTTTCCTTGACTTTTGCTTGACTGTGTTTTTCGGGACCCACAGAGGTACATGTGGCCTGCATAAGGCCTACATGCATGTACCCATGCCCTATCCTCTTACAGCCCACATGTGAATGCTAGATGTAGAGGTAGCAGTAGCGTGTAGGAGTTCAAAGAACCTCAGAGGCAGTCCACCTCTTCCCTGTCAGAATCACACATTCTCAGGGGGGGTTTTGAAATTATGTCTGAGTCTTGTTTGCTAATATTCTTATCTTAGATTGTTTTTGCCTTATTATTTTTTCCTTGCATTATTTTTTTTTTCTGTTAGAAAGAGTATCCAAGCCTTCAAGGGATCCTGGTTATCAATATCAGTGGTCTCTTCCTGGTTTGGTCTGTCTATTTTTATTTTTTCTTAGAGTTTAGATATACACATGACCTGTACAAGGTCAGCCCGCGTGTACACGCCTTCTGTCTCTGTTCAGTGCGCGTTCACACGCATGTTGTTTGAGTAACAGTCGCGTGCTTGTACACGATAATTTTTGTTAAGGGTAAGGCAGTCATCATTTCCCTTGATAAGAATTGTTCCTCTCAGGTGTTTGAATCTCTGTTTGAATAGTCAGTAGCTTAGGATTAATTTTACCCTTAGCTTGCTTTTCCTCATTTAAAACGTTGTCAGAAAAATAAAAAAAAATTACGGTTTTTAGACAAGTGTGAGAGTCATTGTTTTTACAATTTTTATTGTGTGATTTTTTAAATCTGATTCTTTGTGATCTACGCTTTAGGGCAGAATGGTTTTTCTTGGTCTTTTCCCTATTGGTATTTTCCCTTTCTTGCTTTACTAGCATTTAAATAAATAAATAAATCTCTTTTCATTTCCTTCTTTGGTCGAATAGTGTGTTTCTGCATCATTAGCTAGGGAAAAGTCTTTTATTTCATAAGTTTTTGTAGTTCACTTAGATTATAAGTAGCTCATAGTCGAGTGAAATTCCTTTTAGTTTGTTGTCCAAAATCTTAGAAAAATTAAAAATATTTCTTTAGAAAAGTTGTTGAAATTTTGCATTCAGTAAAAGTTTTGTTTCCATCTTTTTCATTCATTTTTTTCTTTCATCTTTTACACATCATAAGTTTCACCATCGTACCCCTTGAATTAAGACAAATCCATAAAAGTAACGCTAAATTTAAAATCTACTAGAGTTTTATGTTTGTAGAGTTCACAAACTAGTTCAGGACTAGGGCCTTGGATTAGGTTGGAGAGGAAACTCTTCAAGGTCATTTAAAACCAAACATTGGAGTCTAAGATAGGGAGTGTTTAAGTCCAGTTTCGTGGAAGTTATCTGGGACCCCTCTCTAACACAGGGGATAAACACGAGGTCGCATGCAGAAAGGTAGTGGAGATAACCCCTCCAAAGCCAGACCAATCGTAGTGGAGAACACATATAGAGGTCTTGTTGTGGGATTTCGTCGTTTTCATTTTCCATGGGGCTTCATGGGTCTCGAATCTGTTCGAGGACCTCAGTTGTCTTCTGGACCATTTTCTCTCTATACCCTGTTCATTGTGGCCTACCCGACTTTCGACTGTACCTGCCTGGTGACTGTTCGCGTGCTGGCAACCTAGTTGCCAATCTTTGTTAGGCACATACACAAGTGACTGCAGGGGTATACCGCGGTACCTAGGACAGACATCGGGCCACACTTTGCAGAGTATACCTGGAGGGTGCTTCCTTGTTCGAGTTTCACTTGCATCGGTAAGTTTCTCTAGTGTTGGTTGTTGTAATTATTCTTCAAATTAATTTAGTGTTTGTTTGTCTTATCTTCTAGGGACTTTTTCTTAGTGTGTGTTACTTTTGAGTGTTTAGACTACCTTAGAGTGTCTTGGATCTTCTCACACAATGGAGGATCCCGAGCTCCACCGGTCATGAAGGCTTCTTGTCCTGCTGCTGGTTACACTGGAGCCACCCCCGCCACCATTAAGGCGGAAGCTAGACCAACAAGGGTCTTTTGAAGCGACTGGGTTACAAACCATTGTGCCCGAACAACCCTTGGAGGAATCGACCATTTTGGACCTTGAAGCAACCACTCTTGGCTCGGTTGAAACCCAAACCATTGATCTCTCAGCACCATTCATTGTACCAATTCAATTTTATGAGCACCAGATAGCGTCGCATACAACAATGGAAACAAATGTTGTTACTCCTTTCGGGAATTCTTCAATTCCCACCAAGGTTGTCACCATAGGAGAGCTGTCATCTCCTAACCTACCGTCATCAGTCCGAGCCACCATGCTCTCGACCATAATTACTTCTCACAGTGGTCTGAACCAATCTTTGGCAGTGACCACAACCCCTTTCACACCTAGTGCGACAGGCCCTCCATTCTCATATGGTATGCCTAGTTCGGGTATAAGTCCTGTATTTTCCTACTTCACTTTACAGACTTTGGGTCTGGGGTTAGGGATCTCTAGCGCTCCTCTGCAAGGTCACATGGGGGCCACTCCTGTCCCTTTTAATTCTTTTCCTTATGCAGGAGGTCATATCCCTCCTTCGTCCCCTTCACTCGGTGGTTCGCATCAACAATCCGTCGAGAAACCTACACACAATAGTTTATTTGGAGCGCGGAGTCAAGGACCACCTTCGCATAGTATGCCGGTAGGTTCGACACTATTTTCTTGGAATGGAACATTTGGTAACAACACCTTCTCATCAACCGCTTTCTCGACTGGGGGAAACCCCATTTTTGGACAATCTACTACTAGGCAAGGTACTATTCCTGCACAGGGGGAAAACTTAGCAGGACCTTGGAATTCAGGGCAAGGATCCGTTCCCTCCTCCGAAATGTCGATCTGGGGTAATTCTTTCCACAATCAATGGAACCTCGGACAAACTACTATGCCTATCCCTATGGGACCAACATGGGGTAATCCTTCCCAAAGTCCTTCGAACACAATGCATTCCCAACAATCTATGTCCTATTTAGGAAATCAGTCGATGATGTCTCCACATATGAAAAATCCTTATGCTAGCCAGTGACATGGTTTTTACCAAAATCCCGGCCAGCAGTCAAACTTTTCCTGGCAACCTAGTGCCAGTCAAACTCCAGGACCCTTTTCCCCAGGTTATCAGTAGCAACCCAAACCACCTTTCCTGGCGACTTTACACTTGCCAGATTTGACGAGGTTGTTGAATGACCCCATTTGTCACGATCCGCGTTGGCCTCCTATGCCGACGAAGTTGCCTTCGGACATTCCAATGTTTGAAGCCAAGCCTAATGAAGATCCAGGAGATCATGTGACTACATTTCATCTTTGGTGCTCATCTAACTCATTGAAAGATAACTCCATACAGTTGCAATTGTTTCAACATACTCTCTTTGGGAGTGCCATGAAATGGTACATTGAGATCGATCACTCAAGATACTCTTCTTTTGGCGAATTGGTGATGGATTTCCTTAACCATTTATATTTACCTGTGAGATACGACGTTGGCACAGAGCTTCTTGCTAATTTCAAACAGACAACAACGAACCATATCTCTGATCACATCCGAGAATGGAGACAGAAGAGTTTAATAAAAGTACCAGTCCCACCAACATTCCTGCTTGAGTGATTCCTTAAGTCTTTGGTCCCACAGTTATCCAAAGACATCGCGACATCCAGAGTTTTCTCTAAAGAATACACCATCATGAGGGCTCAACAGTTTGAGCTCATCTATTCTTAGTCCAGTTTATTATACAACATCTTGCCAGATGTGCCATGTTCAATACTGGATAAAACTAGACAGAGAACTGGACCGCACGTCAATGGTATTGTCGGTTCAGCACAAACCAAGCCCACTGAGCAATTGACAAAGCAATTGCAATAGTTATCCATCTAACACACAGCAGACAGCCAAACTATTGCTTTGGTTGCTCCCCCTACCCAAACGTCGGAAGTACACACAGCGCAGTTGACTAACCTGAAGGCCACCCAACAGCCTAAAGGGAAGAAAAAACAACGAAAGATGGGTGAGGGGGATAAAAAACCCAATGATAATGATGGTGGGGACAACACTGAAAAATGAAAGGCGATGTATCCTTGCAACTTCTACGTGGAAGACCACCCGACCCATCTATGTCCTCGACTTGCAGAGGCCCAAACGTTTGTCACACAACAACAACGAGCAGTGTTGACGAATCCCTTTCAACATGGTCAAAATCTAACTCAAGCCTCTACAAGCATGGAAGGGGGCAACCAAGAAACCTTCCCACCTATGAACAATCCCTCATCCACGAACGTATATATGGTTAGGGGTGATTCTTTCATATCGACTAGAGCACACGATTATAGTAAACCAAGTGCTTCTGAGAAGGGTAAAGAAGCTGACCTCCCATCTCTTCCTCTACAAATTGAGAAGACATTGGGAGAAACAATGACACGCATTCCCAAAAGTGCATTTAAAAAATCTTCTCATAACCCAAATGCAAGGGCCGCCCAGAACTATTCTGTGGTGGAAGATTTATCAAAAACCCCTTGTGCGATGTCTGCTTTGGAGATCCTCCAAAGTTACCCTTCTTAGAGAAAAGCCTTATTAACCACTTTGGCCTCTACTAAGACTTGTAATCCGGGTACCATCATGTTAGATACAACCAACTTAAAACCTCGTCTGCCTTACCACGTAGCATTTCAGATAGTAGTGGCTTACCCCACAAAAACTTTTATATGGAATATCTTCCGCAAGGTGGTCGACGAGGGCACCTCGACATGCGTTATGTCGTTGGCATGTTGGAAGGCCATTGGCCAAACCATTCTGTCTCCGTCACCTACTCTCCTCACTACTTTCAATGGTCGTTCATTCCAACCACATGGTATCATTCCGTCTTTCCCCGTGCAGTTAGGAGGAAAGACCATGTGCGTCGAGGTAGAAGTAGTCGACGCTCCCCTCGACTATAATATTTTTTTAGGAAGGAGCTGGACTTACGCTATGCAAGTCGTGGTCGCTACAGTTTTCCGGGTCTTGTTGTTTCCACATGAGGGCCGAATTGTGACCATAGATCAATTGTCTTTCTCCACACCTGACCCATCACTGGGGGCATCCAAGGTCCCGATGATTGATAATCCTCAACTAGGTGTCGTCAACGTAGGGGTTGGTTTGTGCCCATCTTTGATGGTTACCTTCTATTACCGACCTCCTCACGACGATATCAAATTTATATCTAATCACCATAAGGTTGAGATTTTTCAAGTTTCGTCATTCCGCATGACTTACTTTGAGGATCCGTGGATTCTTCCTTCCCCATCGGCCACAATGGATGAGATAGGGCACCTAGGCATGTCCATGCCCTTGTCTGCCTCTAAAGTAGCGTACTCTTTAGTCTAGCAAGCTTCATCCAACACTAATCTGACTCCTGCACAAGAGTTAGATCCACTTCTAGAGCCTATTTGGGCTCAAGGTTCTCTCGCTAATGTCGATTCGTTAGACTTAGTCTTTCCCTCTAACGAAGTAGTAATTGAAGCAATGACTAGTCCAGACAAACCTTGGGAAGATATTCATCGCAGATCATATTTCCTCCCAGAGTTAAGCCAAATCAAAGCAGGAGAATTCATCGTGACTATGACTAGAGATAGGTCTTGTCATACTAATCCCTTAGCTACACACAAGATCTATGTTGAGGGTAATATGGAAACCATTTTTGAAATGACACCTATCAATATCTCTAGAACCCCTGGCCTCATAGACAATTTTTTCGTCGGAGCATACAGCTCCCCCGAGGAGATGTCAGGCATCGACCCACAAAGAGTCTATCATGAGCTAACTTTGTTGTTTTTCAATCTTTCTTTGAGATCTGAAAGCAACATCCGATGAGACTGTATTTATTCTTTTCGATCTCGCCCGGATTAACTGATAAAAGTAACCATTATGGAGTCTTCTTTAAGACCTTTTCAGACTCCTTAAAGATGAAAAGATTACCGAGTGACCTTGTTTCTTCACACTCATTCAATTGATCTAGAAGAACGTTCCTAACGGGTCTCCTTTTAAGCCCTTTCAGGCCCTCTAAACATGAAAATATTGTCGAGCGATCTTGTGGCCTGTCACACTCGTTAAACTGAAATTTGAAGTCACGTCTGTCCAGCGGTAGTTTACCCCTTTTTCGGTCCAGACGGTCAACTGTACGAAAAAAGGTATACTCTATGGAACTTCTGTTCTTTAGAAGAGTACTCTCAAGTATAATTTTATCCCTTTTTTAGGCCTGAGAGACTAAAGTTACGAAAAAGAAACCCCCACGGAGTCCATAGTTAAGCTCTTTTCAGACTCACTAAAATTGAAAAGATCACAGACTGACCTTATTATTTAACACTCGTTAAATTGGTCCAGAAGAATATTCCTGACAGAGTCCATAGTTAATCTTTTTTCAGACTCCTCAAAAATGAAAAAATTGCTGAGTGATCTTGTCCTTATCACACTCGTTAAAATGGTTTTGAATCGACGTCTAATCGGTGCTAGTTTACCCTTTTTCGAACCGACTAGACTATCTTCGAAAAAAGTACCCTAGTGGAGTCTCCTTTTATGTTTTTTAAGACTCTCTAAATATGAAAAGCCACCAAGATTACCTTATCTGGGCTCATTAAACTTACATCGAAGGACGTTACCATTGTGTGTCTTATTTACCGCATTTGCATACTTTATACACCAGCCTTGTGACAGTTTGCTTCTGCGTCTTAACACCTTTGGCCGCCAGAGGATTTTTCCCGAGTATCATTTTACTAGAATATCAGTCTTGTCCTTGTTCCTTGAACTTGTATGTTTGCAATACTTGTTCCTCCATTGTAACGTAATCTCCCTTTATTCTTTTTTCTACGATTATCGAAAAGAACAAAAAAATCAAATATACCCCAAAAAGAGGAAGGGAAAAGTATTTTCTTTATTGGAAGAAAAATGAGTCACCCTTGGATAAATCACATCTATCCATTTGTTCATCAGACTATGGGATGTAGTATGACCTTAGGAATACTTTCTCGCTATATAGAGTTGTCCTCCATCGTTTGGTTATTCTTCCAAACATATGGAGAGTTTGCGTTGCCTCCTGCTTCGTAGACTTATGATTAACATGCATGTTGCCTGAGTCTCATCACTTGTTGTGATATTGTCCAAGGGAATTTTGTCACTAAGCCTGAGTCGGCCCCTCTGCAAAATGTGTCTTGTCCACATACCTGACCATCCTGAACATCCAATCAAGTCCTTGTTCAAAATCACTGAAGCCTTCAGTCCAATCATCAAGATTATCAATTCCATGAACGATGAGCTGTCGAAGACCTCTAGGTAGTGCAGTCATACACTCATATTACACTCCTACCTGAGTTTTGAAGATTTTGAAGTTGTTTCTCGAGCTCTGAAGATCTCATCTCCAGCCATCAAGACGAATCAACTTCTAGAAGACGGATACTCTATATGCATATCTTTCTGATTTCGAGATGTAGCTCCACTGTGTATTGTTCGCGACTACTCTTTATAGTTATTTGAAATGGATCTACAGTGTATTTGATTGGTAGCCATGGTTCTATTTTATCCCGAGCATGGGTATGCCTACCTCGGTGAGACATTTTTTATTTTGCAGACAACAACTCCCAGTTCCTGATCCTTGGGCTCAATCATTCGACATATCAGTAAAGATTGGTAACGTATTTCGGCCATCAGATGCTCTTTTGAACTCACACATTAGGGGGCATCTGTTATAACCCTAAATTGCACCACACATTCTTACCTGGCATCAGGCCAACTCATATCCCTTCTTTTCCAAAACACTATTGAACAACTCTGTGAAAATCCTCTTGAATAAAGGCCCACATGCCCTAACTCACTACTGCACGCGTGTACACACTGGCTAACCCAAAACAGCCCGCATGGACCGACAAAAGCATGAAAAAAGGAAAGTTGTCGATGGAACAAAAATCTATGGGTGAGTTAACTGAAACTCCTGGCCATGCATGGCTGAGGGTTTGTCCAAATACCTAGCTCCTTCTAACCTATAAAAGAAGGGGTAGGGGTATCATTTGGAAGAGGAAAAATATAGCAAAGAAACTCTGCCCATTTACGTATTCCCATTGTCCCAACCCTTTAGCCTTTCCTAATGCCAAAGGAGATTCAAAGCAAAGCAGTTGAAGGACAGAAGAAGAGGATCCCAGGATCAGGTTTGAGGAGCGGTAATCAGTCTCAGCTTTTGTAAGTTGACTCATTCTAAGTAATAAAGAGAATTCTTTTCCTGTCCCAATTCATGAACTTTTTATGGTTTGATTAGTTTATGTTTGATTTCTAACCCGTTAGTATATAAGTAGTATGCATGCATAATTGTTTCTCGTCTTGAGTGCAAGTCAGCTTTGGAAGGAGTATTGCGAACAAGTAATCAAGCACAATGGAGGATCGACATCAAACGCCGGTAACGAGGTAGGTTGATCTTTCCATGCATTTGCTAAGAAAAGGGGATTTAAATCTAGGGATGAAGGTAGAAAGTAATTTCTATTCGATCATATCTGCATGCAAAGTCTGAACTGTATTTGCTAATCCATAGGGTGTTTTTCCCCAACAACACCTTCCTTACATTTTTTTTAATCCTTCTTACTGTCCACTTTACATCTTTACTCTTGTTCCTTTTTTTGGATTGTGGTTGTCTTGCCAACTAAATTTGTAATATTCCCTTTATCATGTTCTCTTTTTTAAACATATGAGTCATCGACGAAGCAAAGAACATATATATGTAATAAGAAAAATACTTCTTCTAGAGCCTACAAATATCATTGGAAGTCATAACTAGAGTTTCTCAATATCATTGGAAAATACTTCGTCTAGAGCCTACAAATATGAAGAGTTGGTTGAAGCTTTGAAGCTATTTACATGGCCCTTTTATTTCTCTCAATAACTTACTTTTATAATTCATATAATTGGTTCCATTGGTTCAGACAATTTAATTAGACATTTGAGAAGTTGTTGTAAATAGTTAGGATAAGTTTTGATCAAAATGTTTTTCTAAAATTACAACAAAATTCCCTATATTTGCATATGATTTTCCCCATTCCATTAGTGCATTTAGTAAATTCTATAAAGATTGTTTAAGTAAATTTTATAAGGATGTTTTTTTTTGTTTTTTTTCCATCTAACAAACCATATTTCATCTACATAAGGTGATAATCTCCCTACTAAATTATTGATATCCAATAATGTACCCAATAATCTCTAATCTTTTATTATCAACTTAAGGATGGTTATGTTCAAGCTCACTCTCTCCTAGATATCTTTTGTATTTTTATCTTTGTATGTATGTTGAAAGTTTTGTTCAGTAATTCAAAATTAGCTTCTTTCTATTGAAAGTTTTATTCAGTAATTCAAAGCTAGCTTCTTTTTAGGTGTTTTTCTTGTTAAAATTATTGATCTCCATTAGTTTATCCCATAATATCTAACATTTTTCATTTATGTACCAAATAATCTCTAACCTTTTGTTTAATGATGGTCATGTTCAAGCTCACTTCATCTTTTGCATTTTCTTAGTTTTGTTAAGCCATTAAAAATTAACTTATTTCCAGCATTAACTAGAGTAATATATATCACTGAGAAAATGAAAAAACTCATTCAAGCAACCTGGAAACTACGAATATATCCCCAATTAGCTTCTAAAATTAACCAAAGCAATGTATTTCACTGAGGAAAATAAAAAACGCATTCACGGGCAACCCGGGGACCGCCAATATATACACAATTATGGGTCACAAAATAATAAAAGGACACGCTTGTAGAAATACTTTAAAGACTTTCTGCCCTACCTGTCACTTCATGGTTTACCCTATCTGTTACTTCATAGTTCCACCATAAAAATGAGGGTTACAAACTGCCCTACCTGTAGCTTCATGGTTCCTGGCAGAAAGTATGTATAGTGGGTATTGAATGCCAAACCCAATACATTGTTATTAAAGTGTACATTGTGAGCAAGTTGTATCTTTCACCCATGGCTTTGTATACAAGCCTGTGACGTTGTAAGGGCATCTATGAAGTTTGTAAAACAATGGAAAAAACCTTTTAGTAAGACCATGTGAACAACCACTAACATCAATAACAGACATATAGTCATGGCCAATAGTTAACCGGTCTTGTTCAAGTTAAGTTTTGAGATAAACATGAAACCAAAAAAGAATCCTTTACGTGCTCGTCATGAATTTTAAGGAGCAATTATTATATCCACCATTAGCAGGGTACCAAACCTATTAGATAGCCATAAATAATAGAAAATAACCAGTTGTTATCTTCACAAATTCCAATATTATGTTTTGTAGCCAGAATTTGGTTTGTTTTCAAGTTGACTATGGAGCTGGCCATTTGAACCACTAGATTGTTTTGCGATATTAGTTTATGTCAAGTTTGTTCATGAATATGATTATTGACATCATTTCTAACATATTAAAACATATATAGATTTGCAATCCAATTTATATATATATATATAATCCACTTAATATAGAATTGTAAAAACTATATACATTATTTATATATAGTATCATATTAACAGAAATTTGATTGAGAAATTAAAAGCATTATAAATCTTTTTATAGAAGGAACAAGAACAAGACTGGAAGCTTTTGCAGTTGTAATTTTCACAATCTAAAATCTAGAAAAACTTTGGTCATTTGATGTAGTTGCATCCATCTTTGTTGGAGTTGTCTTGTCAAGAAAATTGGATATGCTTCTTCCTAGTCTCCTAGAAATAGTTGTATTTCTCACCAAATTCTCTTTGATAGTCTCCAACACAAAATCCACATCTCTCATAGTTTGTCGTTCTTCAGGTGAATCTTTTGAACAAATCAAACCAACTTGTAGCAATGAAAGTATACATTTGTATACATCATTTTCTTCAAATGCATCTTCTTCCACCTCATTAAAGAGAGTGTTGTCAATTACCTCCTTTATTTTGTCTGGAAATGCAAAGTTCACCCACTTGTGCAAGTTTAGGTCTCCAACAAACATGTCACTAGTTGGCCCCTTTATAGTAAGCATTTCCAATAATAAAATGCCATAACTATAAACATCTCCTTTCGTGGAAATTGTCTCACCCAATCCATACTCTGTAGTCAATGCAACCGTGATCAAATTTTACCAAGCAATTCATACAAAATTGTTAATGATGAAAAGACAAGTAAAACTAAAGTTTTGAAAACCATACCCGGGGCAATGTATCCTACAGATCCTTTCAAAGAAAGTGTTGAAGTAAGTGACTCTGTAGAGGTTGCACCAATTAATTTTGCAATCCCAAAATATTTTACATGGTCTGACATGTCTTCATCCAAAATCACATTGCTTGGTTTTAAATCACAATGCGCTACTTGCACAGGGGAATCATGATGAAGATATTCCATGGCATGGGCCACATCTATAGCAATGTCTAATCATGTTTCCAATCCAATTCACACACTTTCTCACCATTGTTGTCATCTCTATCAGGGTACAAATGTTTCTCTAAGCTTCCATTACACATAAACTCGAACACTAAACCTTTGAAATGTAGGTTGGAACATGATGTTATGATTCTCACAATATTTCGATGTCGAACATTTTTCAACACCTTACATTCTATTTCAAAACTCTTCTCAACTTCATCATTTTGAAAATTAAGAACTTTCATAGCAATAAGTGTGTCATCACTCAAACTTCCTTTATATATTGATCCAAAATTACCCTTTCCCAACAAGTTGGCCTCAGTAAATCCATTTGTTTCTCTAGAAAGCTCTTGATATGAGATCCTTCGGTGTTCTCCCTTTTGGAAAATAGCTCGTGGAAAATCAAAGCTTTGTATTTTCAAATTCCCTCGGACCAAAGGAATACTAAGAATAGACAACAAACTATAAAAGTAGCACCAACAGCTGGCAATAGTGATTTTTTGAGAAATTTATAATGACTACTTGATGTTGGACATGCATTTAACGAAAATGCTTGTGGTCCACATAGACTAGGATTTCCAATTAAGGAGGTCATTTGATTTGCAGAAAAATCCCCTTTTGATATTTCACCAATGAGCTTGTTAAAAGATAGGTTTAAACATTAAATCATTTTCAATGCCTTGAGAGAAATTGGTATTGTACCCAATAAGGAGTTTGAAGATAGATCTAGGACCATGAGATTAAGTAATTTTCCGAATGAATTTGGAATAGAACCTTGAAAAGAATTTCGAGATAAATTTAATGATTCTAGTGCAATGCAATTTCCAAGCACCGCTGGGATGATCCCAGTCAATTGATTGGAAGAAATGTCTATAGCTAGAACCATATCAATCTTACTAATATCTCTAGGTAATGAGCCTTCTAGTAAATTCCATGACAAGTTCAAGTAGAAGGCTAGATTAGAAAGATTAGAAATTTCATGTGGTATACTTCCACTGAATCTATTATGAGACAAGTCAAGCAATTCCACATTTGTGCAGTCTCCTAAGGTGGCAGGTATCTTATATGATTAGTAGTTGTGGTGAAGAGAAAGGATTCTTAGTTGTTTAAGGTGGCACAAAGAATTGGGAATTTTTCCAGAAAGAGTGTTTCTACTAAGGGTTAAGAGACCAAGATGTTTTAATGGTTTAAAGTGATTCAGGATGTTTCCTTCCAACCTATTGTTTTCGAAATTCAATTGTTCTAGTTTTACAAGGCTTTGCAATGATGGAATATTACCATTGAAAAGATTTCCACTTAAATCGAGAAAGGTTATGCAACTAAGATTATTAATTTGTAGAGGGATGTTTCCTTCCACTAGGTTGCTTGATAATGACAATACAGATAGATTACTAGAAATTTTGCCTATGGATAATGGAAAAATACCACTTAGTTTATTATCACCCAAGTATAGTTTTTGTAAGTGGGAACAATTGGTAAGTGTTGTCAGAAAGGGCATGGTGGTATCACTACCACTGTCAAGTTGATTAGAATGCAAATTTAGTCATTCAACGAGGGATAGCTTACCTAGCTCCACTGGCACACTCCCACTCAAATAGTTGTTGTCTAGATAGAGTATTTTGAGTTTAGAACAATTTCCAATGGATTTTGGTATGCTTCTAGTGAGTTGATTTCCCCATAAACTGAGAAAACTCAAGTTGTTGAGCTTGGCACCAAACTCGAGTGGAATGTGCCCTGTTGATTTGTTTCTGCAAACTGACAACTCAACTAAAGAGGAGATATTTGACAAAGAAGTGGGAATGTTGCATGAAAATTGATTTGTATGAAGGTAAAGCATTTGCAGATTAGTGAGGAGGCCCAATTCTTGTGGAATGCTGCTAATAAGGTTGTTTATGGAAATATGCAAGGCAATCAACCTAGAGAGATTTGACAAAGAAGAGGGAATAGTACCTGTGAGGTCGTTTTCTCCCAAGCAAAGCATCCCCAAGTGTGAGAGGGAACCCAAGTCCATGGGGATGCTTCCACTTAGATTTTATATGAGAGCCTCAAGTCAACCAAATTATGGCAACTGGCAAGGTGACTAGGAATGATGCCTGACAATTCATTTGTATGAAGGTAAAGTGTTTGCAGATTAGTGAGGAGTCCTAATTCTTGTGGAATGCTGACAATAAGGTTGTTTATGGAAATCTGCAAGTCAATCAACCTAGAGAGATTTGACAAAGAAGAGGGTATAGTACCTATGAGGTTGTTTGCTCCCAAGTAAAACATCTCCAAATATGAGAGGGAACCCAACTCCACGGGGATGCTTCCACTCAGATTGTTAAATGAGAGCCTCAGGTCAACCAAAGTATGGCAACTGACAAGGTGACTCAGAATGCTTCCTTCCAATAAATTGTTGAATAACCAGAGAACCCTCAAACGGAAGAGACGTCCCAATTGAGGTGGGATATCACCGTGGAGCGAATTGTATGAAAGATCGAACGAGTGGAGAAACGACAAGTTGTCTAGAGAAGGAGAAATGGGGCCTTGTAGATCCATAGTAGTGAGGTTGAGGGTGATGACTCTATTCATTTCATGGCGGTGGGTGCAGGTGATGCCAGTCCAATTGCACAAGGGATTGATGGGACTCCAGTTGGCCATGAAATGCTGAGGATCATTGGAAATGAGGAACTTGAATTTCAATAATTATTTTCGATCATTGTGAATTGAGTGAGAGGAGGAAGAGGAAAGGAAGAGGATAAAGAGCAGAGAAACTGAAAAATGGAGGGACAACATGATGTTGGAAACTAAAATGGAAACGTGGAGAGGACTGTGCGGTATGGACATTCTCACAACTCTACTTATAGGAGGTTGGGGAATAGGAGGGGAGGGGTGCTGCGGTCAATACGCAATGCATAGATATGACTTTTCACCAGTTTTCTCAGTCTTCACGACTAAGCAGTAGTTTTACAAACCGAAGATTAACCCATTTTAATAAACAGGGATTATTACTTATACCAATAAGTAAAAAAAGAGTTTAAAGAAAGGTTAAATAATAATTTGACTTTAAAAGATGGATAGTAAATCTATAAAAAGGAAATTAATATTAATATAACTAGAGCATTAATGCAATAAAAATTATTAAAATTTTAATTTTTTTAAGAGAACAAGTGTTGCATGGCAGCGGAGTCTCTGCCAGGTTGAAATGGGAGTAAATGTGAGGTAGTAGAGACATGTGGGTAGAAAGTTGAAGTAGATGTGGTTTGCATATAGAACATAGTAAAGTAAATATATAGTTTTATACATATGAAATATGTACTTTTATAAATACAAAATTTGTACTTGTATAAAGTACATATTTAGATTTATAAATACGAAATTTGTACTTGTATAAAGTATGGGGAATAGATTTTATAGAGCATGCACAGAGCCCTCATTGCATACTTACGCAGTTTTTGGATCGCGGGTTCTCAGGGTGGCGGGTTCAAATTTTGGCCTTTTATGTTCCACGGCTTACAAATAGGACTGACAGTTCCATGATATACAAAATGACAGGCGGAGTGGTGGACTATAGAAATTTATCAGAAATTAGTAATGTCAGTTACACAATAGAATAGTAATAAGGTCTGTTATATAGGTTCGTGGAGAAAAACACTAAAAAATTAGCATTGTCAAACTATTTTGCTTTAAAACTAAGGCTTTTCTTGCACAAAAAAGATATAGCATTGCCGAATTGGTTTTGTTTGCAGATGTTTTACAGAGCATGGATGGAGCGGTCATTCCATACTTAGCCAGTTTTTGGATCGCGGGTTCTTGGGGTGTCGGTTTCAAAAATGCGCCTCTGTTGTTTCATGCCCTATACAAATTGACAAGTGGGCTTGCAAACTATATGAACTTATTATAAAATAAATAATCTATGTTACATATCTCTGAAAATTACATGAGCATTTAAAACATCAACGTCGTTGAAGAAAAAAAAATTAGCATACAATAGGAATTTTGCACCCAACAATTATGTCATATACATGAGACAGTAATTTATAGAAGATTATAACATTATACGAAGATTTATACTAATTTGCATAATGCTATAAAACTTCGTACATTTTGTACTGAACAACTACGCAGTTGCGGGTTGGCGGAGTTCTAGGTTCACACTTTTCTTGTCCAGTGTGTTACGTGATATACATTTTGCACGAAAGACTTTGGCCATATACATTTTGCAACGAACAATTCCATGATATACATGAAAGAGAGAAATATATAGAATATTATACCGTTGTATGGAGATTTAAAGTAATTTATATAATGCTATAACATGTCTTAGTTAATGAATAGTATAAGCTATTTTTTAAATTTTATTCAATAATTTTTTTTATAAGTAAGATTGTATAAAAGTCTGTCAAAATGAAGGAGTACAGAGAATTTCTATGGTTTCAAGATGTAAATACTGAGCTTCCCTAAGGGAAAAGTAGCTCAGCTAGGCAAACCGCTTGATAACTTAAGTGTAGATTGTCACTGGTACAAAAAGAGTTCAAAATTCTGGCCCATAAGGGTGGGCGTTAGAACTGTAGAAAGTGTAGATAGACTAATTATAATAACCATGGACAAAATGCATGAAAGGTCGGCATGCACATGAAAAAACAACAGACAAAAACAAATCAATGGTATGGGTTGTAGTGCGGTGATGTGGCCATGCAGAGGGTGCGAAATGTCGTGTCCCCGGGAGGAGGCGGCTCCTCCTGGAGTGGTGTGAGGTCCATTTGCATAGTGTATTCTATCTCTGATGGCGGGTGCTCTTCCTTATGGATGTGTTGCAGGCGTGATGGAAGCCTCTGGTCCTTGCAGTCTGCGTCTGTGTGGCCCAAATTTTCCAGTGGCAAGACTGATGCCGAGGTTGTTGTTGCTTGGGCTGTTGTTGATTGGGCTACCTCTGGTGCAGGGAGATGAGAACCTTCTAACACAGAGAACAACTATAGGAGTCGAGAGGCTTTGTGTTAAGAACCAAACATCAATATAGCATAGAAAAACCTCAGGAAAAGTATTCAACGCCTTGAAAAAGAGATAATTTCAGATAATAAGCCTCTTCGAGGGGGCAACCTCCTTTTACCCCACTTAAATGTTCAAGTACAAGATGA
>SNQJ01S0108072.1:14146-43662 GCA_010110895.2 Picea sitchensis
AGGAACCTCCTCCTTGGATCAAAGATCTTTTGATAGAACCAAGAATTCAAGTTCAACCGCCTCCCAAACTCGAATTATTCTCCCCTTATTCTTCTCACCGGGCTAACAATTTACCCAGAATGGAGAGCGCTCCCTCAGAAGGGGCATCAGAGCGCTAGAACGCTCCAGAGAAGGCCAAGGGAAGCGCCAGCGCTTCAAATTTGAGTAGTGCTCCTGCAAATGGGGTGGAGAAGCGCTACAACGCTTCTGAAGCATGGTAGAGGGGCGCCAGCGCCTTTCAGGTAGTTTTAGGAGAGCGTTCCCCTTCCAAACTCTTGATTAAGAAGCCCTATTAGGTGTTAAGAGATGTTTGACTCCAGTGAACCAGTTTCTTCCTTCAAACCAGGTATATAAGATGTTTCAAGTGCCTCTTTAGTGTCGTCGTTGTGATAACATGATCCAACAACATTCATGACACTCTATATCCAACTTACGACACTTGCGACAAGTTGTAAGGGAGTTGCGACACTTGCGACAAGTGAGAGGCAATATGCGACACTTATCCAATTGAGCGATTTTGATGTGTAACACTTGGATGTCATTCCATTTCCCTCTGTAGAATTAAATTCCCCTTTTTTTTCACTCCGGAGCTAAAAATACACATTTTTGTACACATACGCGACCTACCAGTTAGACAACTCGTGTATATGTAGGTTGATCCACTACAACCCGCGTACATCGGGTTTGATGCTCAAAAATTAAAAAATATGTCAGGTTTCCATGCCATGTCACATGATCTATGATCCTTGAACTTCCATATACTATAAATTCTTCGACTTGACCCTTCAATTCCATTTGGAGGATATAAATTGAGCCATATCCAAGCCTTGGACAATAGACAATTCAACATTGAGAGAAAATACACTCTAGATAAATTTCACTTCATATTGAGTCTGCATCCCTTTGTCCTTGAAAGTATTAACTTATTGTGTTCATCCCCCAATCCCTTCCTATCTAGTGATGGGGAACCTCATTGAATCCTACTTGTGAGATTTCCTTTGCGGTGGATTGAAGTGGTGGAGGCCCAGCTGGAGGGACTTAGTTTCTTGGTTCCGATATGTGTCGTTACAAAATTTTGTCACCTATTTACTTTTTTTGATTACATTAATAAAAATACTCTTTTCTCATCCAATTGATATCTTTCAAGTATTTGAATTACTTTCCATGGGTGTATTTGTTATGTATGTTAATGGATTATGCTAATTTATATACTAACATTATATATCAATACCACATGCTTGCGTATCTTGGTTTTTGAGGACAAGTTGTAGGTACAAAGCTTTGGATCATGTGCTCAATGGTGGTCTTCTTCGAATGACCGGATGAGGTAGGATACTAGCCTTATCTTGTTATCATTTCATTTATATTAAATATTTGAGGTTATAGTTTATTTTTGGGTGTTGTTTTGTCTGTTGTGGTTTTCCCTTAGACATAGAGAGATTTTCCTCATAACAAGAGGAAAGACTCAAAGGAAGTAGTGATCCATGCCTTGAATGAGGATGAATTGGAGAATATTGGGGATCAGGTCAAATAAATAATTTAAGAATACTTTATGCGAGTTGCACAGAAACAAGAATAAATGCACACAAATGTGCAAGCCGAGATAGCTACATTGTGCCAAATTTTGGAATCAACCCGGATAACGCTAGCATGAACAACAAAATAAGAACAGAAAAAGAGAAGAACAAAGAGAACATAATCATGAATGACAACATCAAAAACACCATCAACATCAACATAACATCATATCATGAAGATATTTGTAAGGGCCATAGAGCTCCCCACAAAATAAATGTAGGAGCACGCGCAAGCATCAAGCCATATTGACTTATAGTTGTCACAATTACCCATGAATGTGCGACATAGCTTACAAACAAGTGTCACACAAGAGATCCAGTTGTGTGCAAAGTCGACTTCTATGGAGTTGACCAAAGTAAATGCATACGACGATGCACTATAGGAAAATTATAGTAAACTCATGTTGGAACAGGACTAGGCCATGCAAAAGAAAACAAGGTTGCAACACGCAGTGCATGAGGTATAAAAAAAATTCCCAATGGTACCCATGGAAGTAGATACTCCTTTGGAAGATAAAGTGACAAATATAAGTGAATACATTCATGGATTTGATGCAAATACAATAGATTTGGAATCTCTCACAATGTCAAGTACCCCACCAGAGGAAAGGGAGCAACAAGAGAAGACAACCATGAAAACTATGGAGACAATTAGGAGCTTGGATGAGGAATCTGCAACACTATATGAAGATAGTACAAAAGTGTGGACTCAATTGTTGGAGAATGAAAAGATACAGGAATTAAAAAATAGGTTACATACTATGCAGGAGAAGGTGTAGAAGAATACAGATACAATGATCACTCTTCCACCAACATAGTGAATGGTTGTAATAGTTGAGAATAGGTAGCTGCACCAAGGATAAACCAAATAAGAGCTGAACAAAAGACTCTTGCACAAAATATTGAGCCGCTATAGGAGGATGCTTTTTATATGAAAAAAGAACTTGTAGCTGCACAAGGAATAGTGAAGCAAGCAATGCAAGACAATGTAGAGAAATTGAAGACCCCCATTACCGCACAGACAACAGAGGGGATTTTGATGCAAGAAGCATACACAAACGAGAAGGTTACAACCGCAAAGGAACATTTTGAGAATTTCGTTGTGACATGGAAGGGAGCACAACAAAAGGCTTGAGTGCCTCATGATGAGCCATAAATGAGTGTTGGGGGCCTATTGGGACAATATTTTGGGACCATTTTTGGGAACTGCACAATGTGTGCAAAAGAAGGAAAGATAATTGGCACACGTTTGGGACCAATGCGCGAAAAAGGAGGAAGACCATTGGAAGACATTAGGAATTTTGGGTCCATTGACAAGGGCTAATCCTTATTGTAATTGTATACATATGTAAAGGTTTTGGGATAGAGAGTAGTCAGAGAGAGAAAATATGAGATAATGAATAAGTGTGTATGTAATGTATGCGAGATGTGTAAGAGTGAAGGGGTAAAGGGAAGAACAAGAGATAAAGGGATATGATAATGAAAAGGGCATGATATATGAGCACAATGCACATATTTTGTAATGGATGATTATGAATAATATAATAAGAAGTTGACCATTGTGGACGTATCCCATCTTGGGTGAACCACGTTAAATATGGTGTCTCTACATCATGATGTGTTTTTTGTTCTGTTTATTGCACACATATGATATATGTCTTTTATTATGAATATGTTACATGTTATTATGTTCCTGCACACATGATATAAGGTATAATGAACTAATGTTAAGTAAAATGGTTATGAGTATTTCCTCCCATCCCTTCATCACTACAGAAACCTGGTTCATGTAGTTCCCATAGATACCTCGGGTGAGACTTCACCTACTTGCGGGTGATGCTGAAAGGGCCAGTATCTAAGGGATTTGTTGGTGAATTCATGTTGAACCCTAGGTATTTCCACTGCATGACAAAATGCAGCTAGGGACCAAAAATAGGATTAAGGCATATCAGATAGATTTTGATTAACCGGGTATCAAATTGGGTAGGAATGTCGCACATAGGTCATGATCATTCGAATTCAGATGCAACAAATGGAAAGAAACTAAGGGGGAAATATGAAACGTCACGCGAAAAATCAATGTCAAAAATAGTGACTCACATGATAAAAGAAGATCGATGCTATCTGGGCACATGATACATGTCAGTCCAGTCAAACTGAAGATATCAGAGGGTAGACCTGATAAGATTGCAAAGAGAGGGAATATGATCAGATCGTGTAATAGGTTCTTACATCAGGCCACAATGCATGAATCTGATTATGAAAAGTGACGAGAAAGCATAGGGTGAAAAAATGATAAGGTTCCACTTCCAAGAAGCTCAATGGGCCTTGGGACTGGGTTTTAGGATAGAGGGGATGACAAAAGAAGAACCCAATAGAAATTAATATGAAGAATCTCACACCTTTTGGACCTTAAGAATATCATAAAGGACTTCACTTGGCCATCTCAATGAGACAAACCCAATGAAGGGAGCCTGATACACTTTTGGACTTCGAGCTCTAGACCGGTCTTAAGACAATGCACACTCAACAATCTAAACATGGATTCCCAGTAAAAAAAAATTGTTGAGCTCGCAAGATAGGACTATGAGAAATATGGATCCAATATCCTTGCAAGCTTCAAACCTCAAGGAAACTATAAGCCATGGTGAATATTCTTCCCGATAAGGGGGATTCTTGTAAGGATCAAGGTTCTATCCTCATCAATGCAATGTTGATAAAACAAATCTAGCTGAGGATTGGGAAAGATAAGGCTTAGTTCATAATGCCAACTATTGGCTTTAAATGATAGACAAGATCTGCATAGAGATAAGTATATACAATAGGAAGAATATCATGGTATTCCCCACATGCAATTCAAGGTTGAAGCGGTCATATTAATGAAGTGGTCCTACAAACCTATTCCTACAACCATAGAAAATATCAGATCAATTATGTGAGTAAGAAGGCACTTTCCATTATATATTAAACATTTCATTCTTTTCCTTAAACAAACTTATTAATGAGTGTTGGGTTTGTTCAAAGATAATCATGTGTGCTATAGATAATTGTCCTGAAAGTTGCATGTACCAAGTCTCAAACTCAAAGGAAGGATTAATGATCTTTCGATTCAATTCAAGAGTCCATAACTAAAGAGTAAGATCAAATTACAAGAGCATAAAGATGAAGACATTAAGCACAAGATGCAAGCAAGAGGACATATATTGCATATGTGTTCTTCATTTATAAAATAATAAAAAACATATCTCCTCAAAGATAATCATCAATCAAGATCAACCCCCAACTCCATCAAGGCAGACAAATAATTAACATCGGGGTCAAGAAGTATAGGACTAGGCATTAGAGTTCAAATTTTAGTAGGGCGCCCCTTTCATTTCACTTGTAAAATAAAAAATAAAGGGGGGTTTTTGTGGCCTCAACAAATGGTGACACATTGGAAGAAACAACTATCTATGTTAGTATAATTCAAGGGCCTTTACTTCAGATCTTAATTTTAAAGATAAGCTCAATAAGTTGCAGTCAATTTTTCAATAATCATGGGTACCACATTGCCACCAGATTTCTAAAATATATAACCCAATATTTCTAATACTTGTAATATAACACACCCTTTTCAAAGATCCAATTAGTGAAGTAAATTATTTTACTGGATTCACACTTCAGATTGGATTTGGTTTAACCATGGGTTTTCACCTTTTATAACAAGAAAACATCTACACAAGTGTGTTCCCCATCTCTCTTTTCCTGGCATTGCTTCACTGCCAATGAGTGTCCATAACCCCAAAATTTTTTCCTCGCTACCATACAAGCATAGCCCCACTGCCAACAAGCGTTCATAGCCCTGACGGGTTTACTTGTACTTCCCACACTATTAATTTGTTCTTTCAACTACCATTTTATTTCAAAATATGCTCTCCCTTTTAGATCTATATATAGATATGCATATGCAAACAGGGTGTGAAGCAAGCAGAGTGATACAATAGTTTCTTTGATTTTATAATTAGATGTTATACATTTTATTTTAACCCATAGGTCTCCCAAAAAAATGGTCACGGTACTAGCCATCTTATTAATATGAAATGGATGGAGCTCAAAGAAAAGAGTAGATAGATACTTTCCTATACTTATGGATTATCATGGTATGATTAATAGGCACATGTGTTCCACCATAACCATCAATCCATACTCACAGATAAGAACTTCATGAATGTTTATCCAGATAGAGTAGCCCATGCATTTCATTACTTGTAAAAATTTCTTTAGTATGTGACTAGAATTGGACCAACCCCTAACTCAAATTTAAAGAGTAATCCTCAAGGTAGACTAAGAAATCAAATCAAATCAAAAAACATACCGGCATTCAAATTAAAGGATGGAATAAATATGTACAAGTAGAAATACAGTGCTAAAACTAAAGCTAAAACATGAAAATAAAACTAAACTAAGAGAAGTCGTAAATTGAAAATGTCAGTCATCAAAATAAAATGAAACCTGTTGAAAAATAAGAAGAGAACCCATCAATAAGTAATAAATCTGGGGAAGCAACAATGAAAGTGTTTTCAGTGAAATATTGGAAAGTAATCCAAGTGAAAGAATTAGTCAAACAATTTTCACCATTCAACATCAATCCCAATATAAATATTTCCAGGGTAATATCTAAAATGAAGAACAAGCAAGATTACAAGAATTGATAATCTAGTGAAAAGAATTCGCAACACAATTCTCTAATCCAATTGCTATTTAGTGAAACAAGAAAAATATTTTGGGAACCTGGAAAAACGGGTTAATGGAGAAGTTTAGTCAAAACATATTTTCAAAAATTCAATTACATGAAGCATTCCACAAACCCAAAAGCTCTCATTATTTATTGACATGAGAAAGTCTTTGCATACTTGAAAATAATCAATTTTTTAACAACACAAATTTCATTTAATATTCCTCACCAAAAAATCAAATCCTCTTTTCCATAAAATACATTATTAATCTGAAAGATTTAAATGATTCAATCTGATAAGGAAAATAATATATATTATAGTTATGGAGGTCGTAAAAAATAATCATGAAAATGAATCCAAATATCAACTAGATCATAAACCAACATGGGAGTACATGAATGAGACTATATTTCTGATCAACTATTGAGTTGATGACAATATTGGTTGATTAAAAAATGTTAGAAAGGAATTTGAGAAACCAAGTTTCTATGAACACTTCCCTAAGTCGCCTTCAATAAAGAGAAAAAATCCTGAGCTGTTAGTTGCACAAGCCATTTCCCAAACTACGTAACAAAAGAGAATGGCATGATCAACTATTAGATAGTTTGGGAAGAACTCTTCCTCTAATTGAATGATTTATTGAAATAAAATTAGACTAAAAATAAAAAATAAAGACGAAATTTAAATTAATCCTAAGAAAAGTATGCTAAGATAATGTAAAATTGAACTATATTGGTTGTCATAAACTTATGCAAATTTCAACGCAGTCATCAAGTATTCATCTTCTGTCTATTTAGTAAAATATCACAACCTTCTTCCTGAGAAATAGTTATTATGTGTTTTCCCATAATTTTCTCTACAGCACAAGACTCAATGCCATTGATTGTTGAAAGATTTGAATCCCTGGATATATTATCTTATTCAAGATAAATAAAAATCTAATTCAAAATCAGGAACCTTGCAATCCAAGTCATTTATTTCCTCTTGTCATTAACAATAACAAGGTGAAACATTTGTATGATCATATTCAACCTTGTGAGAGGCAATAGGAAATCGTTATGGAAGTGGTAGCAATTAATACTCACTGGAAAGGTTCAAGTAATATCAGATCACAATTTAGATGGTTTGGCTCCCCCATCATGAATGACAAATATCATTAGAAATCAAAATTGAATTGAAGTGATTAAGATCTAATTTCTAACAGGTGATAAGTTGATGTTTGTTGTGATGAGAAGATCCATGAAGTTGATATACTCAAGTTCCCAAGATTGTTCCAAGCAATGAAACCATAAATTTGACTTCCTCAAGCTTACATATGGCATAGAATATGGAGAAAAATAAATGAAAAATAAGAGTGTGTATCTTGTCTCTCTACTAGATAGGTTTTTCGTTCAAAAGATTGAGACATATAATTCAAAAAATAAAATCAACAATCTCACAAGTAAGAGGGATCAATTAAATGATATTCTGACATAACCCAAACATGTTTATCTTTCCAAGTTATGAATAAACTATTTTTTTAGGTTCAAGGAATGATGAAGAGTGTGAGCCCAATAGATTAACGAGTTACAAACCACAAGAAATTCACATATTGGAACTTATTATCATGGCTAAGATGAAAAAAAATGTTGAAAAATTGTAATTTAAAACCTTATAATTTGCATTGACATTTACACCCAAGTATTTACAACCCCCAAGCATTTGAATGATTTAAACATGATGAGAAACAAATGTAGTACTCATGCATGATAAAATCATATTACCCAATCCTGTAACTTGAATGCGTGACTTGAAATAAAAAAAAATAAATCAAAAGGATAGAGAGATACTTTCCAAGAAAATATCATGTCTGAAATCCTCATGATTGATGGGAATAAGATTAAATTTTCAATCAGCCACTGAATTGGTGAATAAAATGATTGATTCCCGAGAAATATTTTAAAATAGATATCAATAGAAAGATTTAAATAATAGTGTTTTCCAAAATGTTAAAGCGTGCTTCTAGACAGTCTGAAAGAATATCTCTTGTTACTTTGTATAAGAGGAAACTTGGATAAGGTAAGCTGCAAGATAAAAGGTAAAATCTTCCTTGAAATATTGCCTGAATGGTGAAAATGAGTTGCTCAGCCAAAATACCAAAAATTAAACTAAGGGTGTTGAAAGGAAATAACTCAAAAGAAAAAATTAGCCAAGTTCACTATGCTAAGAAAAGTCAATACATAAAATCATGTTGGCTAAAAGTAACCAAAGATAACAATGAATGGGTAAGAAACCAGTTGGATAACTCCAAACCTAAAAATGATCATCCACGCAAATTACAAGGAATTGGAGTGGCTTGAATTTTAGATGGGCATAAATTAACACTCAAAATTTTAATTCATTGTGTATGGGACAACAAGATCAGAACTCTAGAGATGTTAGGATATTTAGAAACTTAGGAGTTAGTTAATATCTACTTGGTCTAACGTGTCATTAGGTAAAAGTGTGTTTCTTTAGTATGCATTAGTATGCATTTGTAGTTAGAAAATATGATGGTCACAATATGTTCCCGACATAGAGTGATCCAACGATTCATATTCTCCTTGATCTTAATGACTATATTGATCCATGGCTTAACACCTAATTGGTCCATGATATCTATTTAAATATCATGGAGGGTCATTTGTCATTGATCGATTGTGAGAAACTCTCTTGTAAAATCTCTCTGTAATCTTTTTCTTTTGCATTAATAAATTGCTCCAAGTGGTTGCATTAGTTGGGGCTTTGGATGTTTCCTCGTAGGGTTTTTAACATGTAAAAACATCAGTTTGTTGATATTTGATATAGTTGTGTGAGTGTTTAATAAAGGTGTTCATCCTTTTATGGAATATCTGTGTTGTCGAACATGGTATCATAGCCATTTTGAAGACCCGCTCCTGTTGTAGATCGAGATCGTGAATCTGAGTTTCCTAATATATTTTTTCTTCCATTTTCCGTACATTTATGGGAAGAGAGGAATGTTCCATTACATCTGAAGCGCTCATTTCATTCAAGAATGATTTTTTTTCACACGAATTTTTTTTCGTTTTCCCAATATACGACCATTTCAGTTAGATCCAGAGGGATAAAGCCTGAATACACCCTTTTTAAATTTTTACAGAGTATTATTTTGGTTTTTTATTTTTTTTCCTGGGTTGCTACTCTTTTGGATATACACATTCGCTTTTCCCTATGCCCTGTGCAATCTTGACAAATGAGAAACAAATCGGAAAAGGTGCATTTTTCGGGTAATCTAACCGAGATCTAACACTTGTTTTCATTGAGAAGAGAAATTTTTTTCTTGTGTGAAAAGAGTTTTTTATGAGCATTCTCTCCAAGGCCATATTCCACCACCACCACCACCACCACCACAAAAACAACAACCACAATCCTCTGTCTAAACAATACTATATGTTTTTCTAGATCACTTGGTTAAAAGTTGCCTTATTAAGTTCAAGTCTCTCTTTTTGTTACTTTTTTTGAAAAAATAATAAGTTCATGCATCCATTGTAAAGTGTATTTCACTTCAATTATAAAAGTGAATCATTATAAGTAGCTGCAATATTTTATTTTAACATCATTATTTTGCATGCAACTTTCTTTTATAAAGTAACTTCATTGTAAAAGTGATCCCCGCTTCTTTTTATAAAAGTGGGTCACTTCATAAATAAACTTATTTGTAAAAGTGAGGTTATTTGGAGGGGTATCATCACGTGGAACAACTTCTTCTTTCCACATGGATCTTTGGTTATTCTTTATGCCTTTTTTTAAAAGGGCATAACTTTCACTTCCGAAGTCCATTTTCAGTGCCATTTTTTTTTTAAATTACCTAATTTTTGAGATATTTCCATCCAAATCATTAGTTTCAGTTTTTAAATCCATATTATCTGCATATTTAATATGGATTCTTCCAGTGATATTTTTCTTACCAAAACCAACTAATTCCAATGGAAATCCCTTATGGAGGATTTATTAAAAAGTAAAGGTATGTACCATATTACCTTGGGAAATAAAAAATAACTTACTTATGATGAAAATAAAGTCAAATGGAATAATATGAATGAAGATTCAAATGAACTGATCGGAATGTCCATCACTCCTGATTTAAGTTTCCACCTTCAAGAAATTGATGACTCCGATGAAGCTTGGGAAAAACTTGAATACGTGTTTGGTAAACATAATGTTATTTGAGCACATCAGTTAGAAATCAGATACTTACTTTAATTCCAAATAAATTTTCTTGCATTGAAGACTATATATCTAAGCTTAAAATACTTATAATTTTATATGAAGAGTGTAACCTAAAGTTGGAGAAAGAGCATTGCATTTATATTATTCTTTCTAAGATAGTTAGTGCATATTCTATGTTTGCATATACCTTTTATGCCATTAGATAGGCTCTAGGGAAAAAATATCAAAAACCCATTCTTGAGTCCTTTTGTGATTCTTTGATTAGAGAGAAACATAATCGTGTACAACTAAGAGTGATTAGCACTGTAGGTTCCTCCAACAAATTCTTAGTCTCTCAACAAAAAGATAATCCCAAGAATCCCAAGAAATAACATCCTCATCACAACAAGCAGCGAAAAAAGGGTCCCAAACCCACTCAGACAGTTTTATCTCTTAATGGTGACAAAGGAGAAAAATCTAAAAATAAGAAGACTGACAAACATTGCAACTTTTTTGGGAAAGATGATGATGATGAGTCCAAATGTTTCAAGAAGATGAAAACTTTATAAGAAGCGATGAAGAATCACAACATCAATATTGATACTACTACTTCTTCTTGTTCTCATGGACATGCACTTTATGCTTTTGGTTTATCCTTCAATGCAACTTCTATTTCTTCTTCTGATGAGTGGATTATTGATTCTGGAGCATCTTATCATATGGATAAGGACAAATCGATATTTTCTACTCTAAATGAATGTAACACCAAGAAAATATTTGCTGGTGATGATAGATATCTTAGTGTTGTAGGATCTGGAAATATTCAGGTAGATAATGGTCATTTCAATGATGTATTATGTGTTCAAAGTATTTCCTATAACCTTCTATCATTATATCAAATCACTCATTCAGGCGAAGGTAAAACCATAGAGTTTTCACCACCAAATCAAATCACTATCTGGAAGGAAGGTAAACCATAGAGTTTTCACCTCAACAAGTTGTAATAAAGGATATAAAATATCCTTAACATGTTCTTGCAATTGGAATTGTTGACGATATTACTAGGTTGTACAAGTATGACAACTTTAGGTAATCATATTTTCCCTTAATTTTGTTGGATTATTGAGAGGGGTGTGTAATTTAATAGAGTAATAACTCTTTTAACCACAAAATGAAAGTTATATCAATATAACATTATCATCCAATAGTTGCAGAGTAAATAAACAATGAACAAATGGGTAATCATACACATACACATTACACCATTGTTTTTACGTGGAAACCCAAAGCGGGAGAAAACCACATAATTATTTTTATTATATGTATTTAAGAATTACATTCATTGGAAGCACCAACTTCCTTTGTTTTCCATATACAACTGGAATGAGGCTCCAACCCCCTAGTTTCTAAGGCTACAACCTGAAGGAAGCTCCAACTCCCCAACTCTCTGGATACAACCATAAGGAGGCTAAAACCCCCTAGTTTCTCAGGCTACAACCTGAGGGAAGCTCCAACTCCCCAATTATTTTTCTACAACCAGAAGGAGACTAAAACCCGCTATGTTCTCTGGCTACAAACGGAAGGTGGCTACAACCACCTGTCCTTTCCCCATCCAACTTCCCTGGTGTAGAAGTAGAATGATGGAACCACTGTCACACTATCATTGTGAGATATACTGCTGTAAACCTGTACCAATCAACCTGTAACAACCTGTACCGATAACCCATTCCAACATGTACCATACATCAACCTGTACCTCAACCTGTACCATAAACAAACACATCAATCATGCACCAAACCTGTACAAATAACCCGTCACAATAACCCGTCCAAACAACCTCTAATCAACCTATACCATAAACAAGTGCATCAACCATGAACCAACCTGTACCATCAACAAGTGCATCAACCATGCAACAAATATGTACCAATCATGCATCAAATACACATAAAATATGACTTATCAAGATGTACCAACATTATCGAATATACACCTCATGTATGTGCCAACTCATCAACTACTTGTCTCAACCATGTACCCAACATGTACCTCAACCAAAATCCATCATCAATTTCATCATCCAAATCTGATTTGTAACTCTGTAATAGACCTGGTGTATATGATAACATACCTTCAAACCTTCCGTAACTTTAACAACAAGAGACTAGCATTTTCATCAAACTTTACTTTAGTCTCACATGACTAACTTTGGATTAGTCAACAACCCGAACTTGAAATAATCATAACTATGTACCTGTAATGAATGAATATCTAAAAATAGTACACAATATTATTCATTGTCATTTATGAAATTTATCTAGGTTTCACTACTTGGAACCTCTCAGAAAAAGAGTTATAGAAAAAATGACATACTTTGTTGAATTCTGTCTTATTCTAGAGAGAGAAATTGTAGAGCATTCACCGCACATAATAATTGTTGTATGGATCTGAAAATGGTACACAAAATACTGCAGATTGTAATATAAATAATACATTTTGTCTTACTGAATTTGGATCTATTATGAATAAGTTATGACATTTATACCCGAAACACCTGTTTTAGACTAGTTTCATGACTAGCCACAAACCCTATTTTCCACAAAGTGTAACTCCAAAAATACAACAACCCACAAGATGAAATGTTTATCACAACTACTTGGATATTTTTCCTCAACAACCTCCCAATTTCACGGTCTGAATAATTCTAGAAAAAATGTTATTGTGAAAATAGTGAAATGACCTATAAATAACATACCTTATAAAGCATCATCAAAAGAATTTATCCTCCCTTGAAATTCAGCCTTCTTTACTTCACCTTCCCTCTGAAATTTGGCTTAGATATCCTTTGGTTACCTCAGTCACTTGTATATATTCAATATTCTGAAGTGTGATTAAAATGAGATAGCCTTTCCTCTTATTTATACTTTCATGTAGCTTCCTCAAGGGGTTACCTTTTAACCATGTTAACCCACTTTCCTTATTTTAGGGTTAACCCACTTCTAACCACTTGTCCACTTAGTGATTTCTCCATTATATTTATTATTTAAATAATTTAGTTTGTATCCACTTTGAATTATAGTACACTCATCACTTCACTTTATTATTTACCTTCTAAAATCTCTTAAACCACTTTCCTTATTTTAGGGCTAACCTACTTCTAACCACTTGTCCACTTAGTAATTTCTCCATTTTAACTTTATTATTTAAATAATTTATTTTGTATCCACTTTGAATTATAGTACACTCATCACTTCATTTTATTATTTTAATGGTTTCTTCTTTGCAACTACTTTGACTACTTTGACCTTTTGGGGCTTCTAGATGACTCATGAGGGTTCTCCAACTTCACATGGCCATAACTCTCTAACTGTGAGGAGTTATGTGACATTCCACATACCACTGGAAATGGAATGACATGTAATATCCATATAGAATAGTCTTACCTTCAAATATATTAAAAATCATACCATTATACATCAAACAAACTTGGGTCCATTACCCAAACCTTTGTGCTATCATAATTCGCTACCAGACTTTCTTCAAGGGTTGAAATCAATGGAAACCAACCCAAATAATGAAAAATATCCCCCTTTGGCATTGATGGAAACACTCTGATGCAATATTGAAGTCATATCACTCATGCTCCCCCTGGAACCATGCCTCTGTGCTCTTTCTCCAAGAATTTACCTTTGCATCTGATAAATCTCTTCCCCTTTTTCATCAATGACCAATGTATCTTTCCATCCGGGTCTTCTCCCCCTAAATGAACTGTCCTTGGGGATACTCTCCCGACTGAACTCTTCCTGAAACCGATCCCCCAACCTGAGTTGTCCTCTTTATTGTGCTTCCTCATTTAAGTCATTACATATAAGATAAACATTCAAAAACATTCATTTTGGAGTAGAAATTACTCTGAGTCTCTAATGAAGATACTCAAAGGCTTCTCATGGAAGAGTTTTTGTAAATATGTCTGCCACTTGTTCTGTTGTGCCCACATAATCAACTTTGATGTTCTTCTCTGCAACCTGTTCCCGTAGAAAGTTATTCTTGATTGGAATGTTCTTCGTCTTGGAGTGCATCACTAGGTTCTTTAAGATACTGATGGAACTTGTATTATCACAATATATTGGAATGGGATCATCATACTCAACCTATATATCTTTCAAAGTTTGTTTCATCCATAGAACCTGTGTACAACATCTTACTGCTGTAATATACTATTCCTCGGCTATAGATAAAGATATTGATGATTGTTTCTTTCTTAGCCAAGATACTAAACACTCACCCAAGTGGAATGTTGCTCCACTAGTGCTTCGTCGGTCATCAATGCAACTTTCCCAATATGCATATGTGTAGGTAATAAATGATAGATCCTTTCCTTTTGGATACCATAATCCAAACTCTTATGTTCCTTTGAGATGTCTGAAAAACCTCTTCACTACTAATACATGTGATTCCTTTGGTGCTGCTTGAAATCTCACCACCTGTCCAAATTCTTGCATTACATCTGGTATCGATGTTGTCACATATAGTAAGCTATCAATCATCGACATGTATTGCATCTAGTCTGTAGGCTTTGAATCATCATCTTTCCTCAACTTGCAATTGGTTTGCATAGGAGTGGTAACTAGTTTGCAATCTTCCATTCCGAACATCTTTAGCATTTCTATGATATACTTATCTTGAGAAATAAAAATTCTTTGGTTTCTTTGACGTTTCTAGATGTAGAGGTTGTTTTCTTCACTTCCTTTTATGAAGCCTTCATGCTGTAGATATTTATCCATTCTAGGGTACTGAACCAAAAATGGAAGGAATTATTAACAAATTGACATTAACAAGATGCTCGTGAATGATTAAAGTCTTCATCCATTAATAACCATGCTGCAAATAAGACAAGTTAACCTCAGTAATAAAGAGACAAAGACAACAAGAACTTCATAACAGAGTTCACCAATATGTGGCTACGTCTTCGAGCCCGCTTCCAAATGGAGGACCTCTTTATTGATATTCAAATTCTCAAGTTCTCTTTATAATTGATCCTTGTTGTTACAAACAGGCTTTTGATCTACTCTACAATACCTCCTTGTTCATATGCACACATGCCTCAACAAACTCCTCTCAAAACATGACAAAATGCCCCTCAAAACATGAGAAATGGGCAAAAACTCCAACTCTTCTTTACATTCCCTGCATACAAAGTACCCTCTCAAGATTAATAAGCCTATTTTATAGAGTTTTTCAGATCAGTTGAGGAAGACCAACTTTCCACAAAGATATGGTCTCTTTTTGGGATCAAATCCCCCTCCAAATGGCCAAGAAATCTCAAAAAACGCCCAATTTGGGCCAAAACTATTAGCAAATAACCCAACTGTGTAACAAAATCAAACTTAGCCCCAATGTCCTGGGTGCATGCTTCAAAATAGTGTCATATGACACTTATGTGGGCAATATCTAGCCCCTAAGGGATGCACACTGGCCCCTAGCCTGCAATCATAGGTCACATGGTAGAATATAATATGACCGCGCCCTAACGGTGCGCCCCTAACCAAGGTCATTGCCCCTAGTCGCATGCACACCAAAACTTCAATGGTTAGGCCTGGATCTGTGGCACATGCACCCTTTGTAGTGGAGTTCCCCTTGATCGACATCTATGGTGATATGGCATAGATGACTCTACGGGTTGGGGCTTAGTCCCAACCCCCTTTCGCCTCCGCTATACATTATTTTCCCCTTTAAATATTATGCGATGGGATTTGTATAACAAGCCCCATGGTTGGCATGATGATATCGGCCTGGTCCAAATCACTTCCCCCTTCCAAGAGATCATGTGTTCAAATCCCTCATAGTGCAACAACCCCTTTTACCATGCCAACGAATGGTGGGGTGCCACGTGGCAGCCCATGACTAGTCCACATGGCATTGTTTAATTTTCCCTAGAATGTGCCACTTGTCAACACCTGATTGTTTCACACCTACCACCTTCCTAGTCAACATGGTTCTTCTCTACCATGTGTCACGATGCTGATGTCAGCGTTGACTTCTTTCCAGTTGACCTGTTGACTTTTTTACCTGTTTGGGAAAACGATGAGAGTGCGATAAATATTGTGTACAATGTCTATTTGAGGAAGTAAATATATGGCTGAAATCAGCATGGAGAGACGGTCGCAATGAAATTGGTTTCATCTGATTATGAGAAATTTTTGTTTTGAGCATTTTCTAGATCTGGGGATCCTCCTTGATCATTCCTCCCCACTTGGAAGATTTTGGACCACCAAAATTCTGGTATCAGTTGGTAAATAAGTGAGGATACTGTGTCCTCACCTTTTTGGTCTCCATCCACTTGGCCTGAATTGGATTTGTTCCCTTTAATCCCACTCGAAGATACTCCACATCACCCCTACGAGAAGTACAAACTCTTTTTTCCAAAATGGTGTCTTCCTGCAACTCATTCATATATTCAGGAGAAAAATATTCTATGGTAGAAATATGAACATTCTCTCCTTGATCCTCGATCATAGGAGGCTTATACAATCTCAATTTTTCCACATTTACAACTGAATACATTTTCATATATGGAGGCAATTATAATCGTTAATCATTAGTACCAATCTTATCTAAAATTTTGAAAGGACCATAACAAATTGGTTTAAGCATTTTACCTTCTCCTTCCATCCTTTCCTTGTTGATGTATAACCAGACTTGATCTCCTACTTTGAACTAATGATCAACTTGATGCATATCATGCCTCACCTTGTACTTGGCTTGGCTTTTCTCCAACTATTATCATACTGCCTGATTAATCAATTGGATCCGTTCAATGAACTTTATAGCCCTGTCCACATCATCGTGTCCTTTTGTTGCAATGTATTTCCCAAAGACAAAATCCAAAGGATATTTTGGCAAGTACCCCAAACATGTTTCAAATGGATATCTCTGAGTAGAAGAATGTTTGGCTCGATTATACGCATGTTGCACATAACACAAATATTTATCCCAAATCTTAGAATGTTTATTGCAATATGCCCGAAGTAGATGCACTACTGTTCTGTTTACCACCACTGTCTTCCCGTCCATATATGGATGAAATGTTGTGATCTTCTTTAACCTCATGTCCATAAGTTTCCACAAGCTTGACCAAAATTTCCCCAGGAACCTGGAGTCTCGATCAGATACAATAGAAGTAGGTAACCCAAAATGAACCCATACATTCTCAAAGAAAATTTTATCTGTTTATTCATCTGTGAATTATTTTTTACAAGGAATTAGAACACACATATTGTTGAATCTATCCACAACTACATACATGTAATCATGACCTTTTCTAGACATAGAAAACCCCCCCACAAAATCCATAGATACACTTTCCCATGGTCTAGAAGGAATATGAAGTGGAGTGTACAATCCTAGCTTTCTGTTACTTGGTTTTCTTATTTCAAACATAGTACATCCCTTTACATACTTCGACACATTTTCATGCATTCGAGGCCAATAACAAAATATTTGTAACTGAGCAATTGTTTTGTCTACACCAAAATTTCCTACTATAAGATAAGTATGTGCCTCCCTGATTACATGGACTCTTTCATTTTCTGGAATACATAATTTTCCCAAATGATACAAAATTGTGTCTTTAATATGATAATTCAATTATTCTTCTCTTTTACCATGACTTAAAGTTGCATATACTTCCTTAAAATATTTGTCCTCAACATATTGTTCAATGTAACTTTCATGAGTAATTGAATTGTGCTTAAGGATTGTAGCAATTGTACTAGGAGGCCTAGATAACATATCATCAAATTTATTATGAATTCCCTTTTTATATCTGATGACCGAATGGAATTTCTACAAAAACCCATCCATATAAAATGCCTTGATTGTTGTAGCTTAGTGTGTGATTGAAGATACTGCAATGGTTGATGATCAATATGTATTATTGTTTATTTTCCCATTAAGTAATGTTTCCACTTTTTAACACTTTGTACTAGAGCATACAATTCTTTATCATAGGTTGGATAGTTAATTACTGCTGTAGTGAAGGTCTCAGATTGATAGCATATGGGATTTCGATGATGCATCATCACTGCCCCCATGGCATAGTCACTTTCATCGGTTTCAATTTCAAAAGAATGTTGGAGATCTGGAAATGCCATAATAGGAGCTGTACTAATCTTTACTTTCAAATTATTGAAATCCTTTTGTTGGCTTCCTCCCCACTGGAATCCTCTTTTTACACTTGTCAATGCATGTAAAGGTGTTTCAATCAGAGAGAAGTTTGCAATAAACTTCCTCCAATACTATGTTACCTCCATGAATCTTCTTACTTTAGTTACATTTGTAGGCTTTGGCCAATTTACAATGAACTCAACTCTAGAGGGATCAATATTAAGCTCTCCACCCCCAATAATGTAACCTGAATATACAAGAGATGTTTTTCCAAATTCACACTTTGACAAATTTACAAAAAAATTCTCTCTCTGCAACACTGAAATTATCTGCCTAACATGTTGGACATGCTTTTCCCTGGTCCTACTGAAAATAGTAATATAATCTAAGTAGACTATTACAAACTCATCAATGAATGGTCTGAAAACATCGTTCATTACCCGCATAAAAGTGGAAAGTGCATTAGTAAGCCCAAATGGCATCACTAACCATTCAAATAATCCCTTTTGTTTTAAAAGCAGTTTTCCATATATCCTGTTCAACAACATTGATCTGATGGTAACCACTTCTTAAGTCTAACTTAGTAAAATAAACCACATGTTTCAATTGATCTAATAAATCATCAATGTGAGGCAAAGGGTAACAATTTTTTACTGTGATCTTGTTCAAGGCTCGACAATCCACGCACATGCGCCATGTGCCATCTTTCTTTGGCACCAGGATGATAGGTGACCCACATAGAGAAGCACTTGGTCTGATGACCTATACATTCCAATGTTAGGAAGGGGAACATCCTGTTGCAACTATATCTCATGTTCAACTTGTCTCTTTGGGGGTAATCCTTTCGGAACTTGAAATATATCATCATAGTCAGAAACAATTCTAACTAAATCATCTTTCAATTTTGTATCACAATCTTTGAAAGTATCAATTTCAACAGTGTCTTTAGCTTTTACAACCATTAGTAAATATCTCTTACTAACATTTACAATTCTCTTCAATTGCCCTGAGTTGATTAGAGATAGATTCAATTTCTTTTGATGAGCCCTTACAATATATTATTTTCCATCTTTATGTTGGATATAGTGTCATTAATATATTGTCATTGATGTCAACAATCAAGATCATTTATGTGAAGATAAGTTAGTCTTACGAATTGTCATTGATATCAATAGTATTCTGTTAGCATATAATGGTTGATGTCAAATAGTTGGACGATATGCATATATTAAATCTCAGGAGAGTTAGCAAATGAAAATCAAAGTTACAGTATGACGATATGCATAGATAAAATCTTAGGAGGGTGAGTGAATGAAGATCAAATCTTAGAAGAGATGGCATGATGAATCTCAGAAGAATCGTTGGAGGACTAGTCAATGATCAGATCATATCAAGACTGTTGATACACACATGGAGCTTGGGTTATGAATTAAATCACTCGCAAGTTGTGGTTCTGCAATCCACATTGACCGTCGATGGTCACTCGCCAAATAGATCTACGGTTGGTGACAAAATGAAGAAAGGGTAAATTGAAAAAACCCATAAAATGCTTTTATCCTAAGTTCGGCAGTGACATGACAGTTTTGGCGCTTTTTTTTAAAGGGTGCGCTAATATCAGCGAATGATAATCAGGTGCTCAGATCTACGGTCGACAGGGAATATTAGACCCCACTGACCTTTATGCCTTTAACGGTGGGGGGGTTCCGAGTTGGTAGTTTTTCCCGAGCGGTGCCCTCATAACATGTCGCCTTCCTCTTAACTCAGACCCCCCTCACTCCTTATCACTTACAACCTACCCCCCCCTTCGAGTAAACCACCTAATCACTCATCCATACCACCTCCGTGCTCCACCGCCACACTCCACGACCCTTCCTACATGTCACACTCACACGAAGCATGGATTTGCGAAGTAAATGGTGGCCATCCATATCAATTCTTGATTAAGTCCTAGCCGTCGGATTAAGCAGTGAAAGGATGAGTGTAAGGATCAAATATGACCATTGATATGGTTCCATGAAATAAACTGTCTGATCTAATTTTAAAATCTGAAAAGTTGAAATCCCGAAGTTCCCGATTTCTCAACTTTCGTCCATCTCATTAGGGCATTAAATCATGACCATTGAATTGATAAGCACTCAAGCACTCATTTGGCCTAGCATCTGGTCACTTCCATTGGTGATATAGAATAAGAGATTTAAAAGGAAAAATATAATACGTCGCTAAAGTTGATAAAACCCGTGGTTTTGTATCACTCGATCACATGTAATGGTTTACAGGAAGCGCCTTTGGAGAACTCAATTTCTGTAAATAAATTACAGAGATTCAATATCAAGTTAAAAGGATGAAATTGATCCATAACTGTGATCAATTTATGAAAATACTTCACGGTAAAAATGATAAAACAATGATTATGGTTAAGTTAAATGAAGAGGTGTGATGGTTCAAAACAAAGGGACACAGTGTATCACTCTCACACCATTTTGAATATTATATAAATGAGGAAGAGTGTTGAGAAGAATGTGTCTCTATAGTTAAGATAATAAGATCAAACAAAAGAATAATTCAATAAGAAGAACTGTTGGTTCTAATGGGCCCATCGGTGTCTTATTGAAGATCAAGAAAAGAAGAAGACATAGCAACAATTATGCAATATAGTATTTGACATAGAATAAATTTATTGGACTGCAACAATTTCATTGAAGATTAAATGACAGAAGCCAAAGAGAAAGAGATGAAGTTTGAATGCAGATAACCAAAATACCATACAAGCAAAGGTTGTAGCAGACAAGTAGAAAGTACAACAATTAATTATTCTAAGAAGACTTGAAGAATTTATAGTATCTATGGTTGTTTGAACATAGTACAGTAAAAGTGTTATAAATTTTATAACCTGCATAAAGGGTGGAACTATGGAGCAAGGGAAAACAAGTCGAAGTCAAAAGGTCAAATATGATAGGATTTGTGTTAATGGTTGCATGAGTCAAATTCAATCAAGAGAAGAAGATATTGAATTACATTGTGAAAATAAGGGTGGTTGGGTGGTGCAAGGGAAGGTTGGAGTTTGCAGGGGAGTAGGTTCTTCCTTGTCAGTTGTAGCTGACTAAATAGGGGGTTGTAGCCTCCTACTAGTTGGTACTGGTGAACAAGGGGAGTTGGTGCTTCCTTTTCAGTTGAAGCTGACTAAACAAGGGGGTCAAAGTCTCCTTCCAGTTGTAGCTAGTAAATAGGGTGTCAGATCATCCTTTTAGTGGTAGCTGATAAACTAGGGGGTCATAGCCTCCTTCCAATTGTATCTAGTAAATGGGGTGTGACAACATCCCTTTAGTTGTAGCTAAAGAAACTTGGAGAAAGTCTCTCCATCAAGTTTTATCTTGAAATTTTTTTTGTAAAAGAATATTTTATTAATGAGAAAAGAATTGGTGGTTTTCCCTGTTGGGTTCCACAATAAAATAGTGTGTTCATAAGGTTCGTTGTTCATCAAGTATTTCTTAATCGAATAATTAATGTCTGTGATTAATATTGGTGAAATTAATAAGAAAAGGTAGGTAATACTGATTCACCCCCCCCTCTCAGTATTGCTAGATATTCCATCAATTGGTATCAGAGCGAGGTTCCTTTAAGAACAATCTAACAAACTGAAAGGAAGATCAAATTAAGCACACATGGATGGAAAAAATATTTACATTGAGAGTGGAACTCAAATACCTGGAGGAGAAGAATACATATTTTGGAGTAAAAGAATGGAATGTCATCTGAAGGAATTCAAACATGATGTATGGAATTCAGTGATCATTGATTACTTCCCACCAAGCAGAGTAAGGAATCCAACTCAAAACAAAGACAACAAAAGTAACTCAGTAGCAATGAATACAATCCTTGATGGACTACCTGATGATGTCAAAGAGAAGATAGGTGAATATAATTCCGCAAAGGAACTTTGGGACAAGATGAAAGACCTCTACTCAGAAGAAAAGTCTAATAAAACATTTCAATCAGAACAAAGATCAGTCTACAAAAATTCTAGTGATGAATATTCTTTTGAAGAATACTCAGACATTGAAGCAAAAGTCAATCTCGAAGCTGAGCTTGAGTGTGCTCTGGATGATCTGAGAAAATATAAACAAAGGTGTAAACAACTAAAGGATCAACTTAAGACTATTGAAAAAGTCAAGAAAGGGACTGAAGCCATTGATAAAGTTCTCAGTCTACAAATAATTTCTTCAAACGAATTTCGCCTTGAATATGAACAAGTACACATAGTTAAAGGTTCAAGTCCTATTACTCAGATTGATGTTGAATATGACATGTGTTCTGATGATACCTCCAAAGAATCTGCTCATCCTCCCATGAAGATGTATCAAATCAAAAGAGAAGACTTAACCATCAATAAAGGTAAAGACTCTCCACAATCTTCTGATTGCAATAATGTTGATATTAAAATCTCCCCTGCAAGTAAAGAAGAAGATTTAGATACAATATAAGAATTTTTTGTTAGCATTTATCCCATGAACGAAATAGAAGAAGAACTATCTAAGGTCAAACAAAAAGTTGATTGGAGTCTTTATGAATACCACTATGACCATGATTATCCAGACTATAGTTTTCTTCATGACTACATTAAATAATTTATTGAAAAGAGTCAAAATCATTTCTTGGAAATAAAGGAAATGCTCAAAGACAATGAAAAAATCATATCTGAGAAAAATATTTAGCTAGAAGAAAAAGAAGAAGAGATTGAGAAATTAAAGGATGAAATCAGTCAAGTAAAAGAAGAAAAGAAGGAAGATGATGAAATTAGCAGAATCCTTGTAGATCTAAAAGAACTAAGAGAAAGCAATCTCAATCTAAAGATCCAACTTGAAGAAACCAAAAGAAGAGAGGAGATAGTGAGGAACCAATTGAAAAAAAGGGAAGAATCATGTCATAAGCTAGAAGAAGAAGTTTTGAATCTTAGAAATAAGGTTGAGAAGTCAAACACCCAAGTCAAGTTCTTGAATAAATCTATGATATTAGATGAGATATCGGATAGTCAGAGATCACCAAATGACAAATTCGGTCTTGGATACAACAAGGAAGAAATTAGTAATCCTAAGAAACCTGATGCAAGTCCTTCATTTGTAAAGGGTGAAGACAGGCCTGATGCAAGTCTTTCATTTATAAAAATGGAAAGCAGGTATGACGCAGGTCCTTCATGTTCAAAGAATGAAAGCAACACTACAATATTTAAAAGATCAGATCAAGGAAGACATCCTGAAGCTACTCATACAACTCAAAGTAATTTTAGAAGAGAGACACCTTCATGGGTGAATCAGAAGAAGTATGAGAGTGTTTTTAATGGTTATTGTTTTTTTTGTAATGAATATAGTCATAAAGCCTTGGATTGTAGGCATCATGGAAGAAAACAAATTGGTAGGCTGAACAACAATATAATATGTTGGAACTACAATTTTGTTGGACATATTGCTACACATTGTTACACTATGAGATGCTACAGTTGTGGTGGATATGGCCACAAATCCCATGACTGTTGGAAATCAAAACGATAGTCAATAAGAAATTCTTCACACAATATGACAAGAAGAGTAAATAAGACATGGAAAAGAAAATATGAAGTACCAAACAAGAAAGATGATGAATACATTTCTCTTGAGATTGATGAAGTTCATAATAGGAGTTTGGAGGGTGAAACTTCTAATAAGGAATATTCTTTAGACAAGGATAAAGAAGCTTCTGGTGCACATAATAGTGACGTGGATGATGAATCTCCAACATAATAACATCAAGAAGAATTGAGTGATGATTATCTCAGAAATATTTCAATCATATTTTAATGGTACATTGAAACTCCTTCTCAAAAAAAAAGAAGGAGATCTCTGTCCAAAAAGATGCAAAGACTATGCTCAATGAAGGAAAATTTTCTGATGGATATTGGAGGGTAGCTATAAGCATAGAAGTATACATTTTGAATAGAGGTCAGATCAAGATTAATAGTAATAAGAATCCTTATGAAATATGGTTTGGAAGATCTCCATCAATAAAATACTTCAAAGTCTTTGGAAGTAAGTGCTACATCAAAAGGCTTGATGAGAATATCAGAAAATTTGATGCCAAATATGATGAAGGTATTTTTTTTGGATATGCTTCTAACAATAAAGCATACATATTATACAATATTAGACTACACAAGATTTTTGAGAGTGCATATGTCAAGGTGGATGATCTAAAAAAGATAAGGATCAAAAATCAAGAAACTATACTTGATAGTGAAGATGAAGATGATGATGAGTCAGTTGGTACACAAGCAACAGAAGAAGAAGAGAATAAAGAAGAAAGGGAAGAGGATGATATGGACACTATTGAATATGAAGAATATATTCAAGAATGAGAGATAAGAGAAGAATCCCCAAGAAGAGACACAAAAACACCCTCAAGAATGACTCAAAAGAATCATCCTGAAGAATTGATTATTGGAAACAAGAGTGATGGAGTGCATAGAAGAAGACAATTGTTGTATCAAACAAAAATAACACTTTTGTCACAAACTGAGACCAGATCAATCAAAGAGGCATGTAAATATGAGAACTGGGTCAATGCTATGAATGAATAATTGGACCAAATTGAAAAAAAATCAAACTTGGGAACTAGTTCCAAGACTAAAAAATAAAAATGTCATTGGAACTAAATGGGTGTATAAAAATAAAATGAATGAGAATGGGAAAGTAATCAAGAACAAAGCCAGAGTAATATGTAAAGGGTATTCTCAGGTTGAAGGAGTAGACTATGAAGAAACCTTTGCACCTATGGCAAGATTAGAGGAAATTAGGATGTTCTTAGCTTTCTCCAGCTACAAAAAATTTTAAGTGTACCAAATGGATGTCAAGTCAAAGTCTATATTTTAAGGAAACTTAGAAGAATAAGTCTATATTGAGCAACCATAAGGATTCAAATTAAACAAAGGAGACTATTTCTATAAATTAAAGAAAACACTCTATGGGCTAAAACAAGCACCTAGAGCATGGTATGCAAGGCTAGATTCTTATTTACAAAAACAAGGCCTCAAAAGAGGATCAACAGATAACAATCTTTATTGTAAAATTATTGGTAATAACATGATTATTGTTGAAGTATATTTTGATGATATTATATTTGGCAGTGATGATGAAAAAATGAGTAAGGAATTTTCTAGGAGGATGCAACAAGAATTTGAAATGTCTTTGCTTGGTGAACTGAATTTCTTTGTAGGACTACAAATAATACAGCCTAGAAGAGGAGTCTTTATACATCAGTCTAATTAATTTAAATATATGCCTAAAAAATTTCAGTTAGAGGATTGCAAACTTGTTAATACACCTATGAAAGTTGGATGCAAACTAATCAAGGAAGATGAGTCCAATGTTGTAGGTCCAAAACACTAGAAATCAATGATTGGGAGTTTACTCTATGTAACAATTTCTAGACCTGATGTCAAGCAAGCAGTTGGGATGGTGGCTAGATTCCAAGCAACACCAAAGGAGAGACATGTTCAAGATGTAAAAAGAATCTTTAGGTATTTGAAAGGAACCATAGATCTTGGTTTGTGGTACCCTATCAAGGATTCATTCACTTTAAAAGCCTATTCAAATGCAGATTGGGTAGGTAGTGTAGATGACAGGAAAAATACAAGTGGAGGAGCATTATTTTTAGGAGAATCATTGGTAGCTTGGATAAGCAAGAAACAATCCTCAATTTCACTATCTAGCAATGAAGATGAGTATATTGCAGTAGTAGAATGTTGCACACAAGTGGAGTGGATGAAATAAACCTTACAAGACATCAACATAGTATTTGAATAACCTATTGCTATCCACTGTGATAATACAAGCACAATAAGTCTTTCCAAGAACCCTGTTCAACACTCTAAATCAAAACACATTCCCATAAAATACCACTATCTAAGAGATCAGGCTGAAAATAATAACATTAAATTGGAATATGTTCCAACACAAGAACAGGTGCAGATATTTTCACAAAAAAATTAAGCATATATGTATTTGAATATATCAGGAAAAAGTTGGGAGTAATCCTTCTTCCAACCTAAATCTCTAAAAAAAAAAAAATATAAAGAAAAAAAAATGCATCAATTGGCACCAAATCAGAGGGAGACAAAAATGAAAGTCATAAGGAGTCATTCATTATGATAGGAAAAGTATGATTGTAGGAGGATTTATCCATTTTTAAATTATGGTCAGAAATATACAGACAAACAAAGATTTACCATAAGGGAGGCAAGCATTTGCCATTGATGTCAAAGGGGGAGAATAACTTCAGAGGAGAGATGCAACATCTCAGGGGGAGATTCAGTATGAAGTTTTAATGTTTCCATCAATGAAAAATGGGGATATTGTTGGATATAATGTCATTAATATATTGTCATTGATGTCAACAGTCAATATCATTGATGTGATGATAAGTTGGTATGCCGAATTGTCATTGATATCAATCGTATTCTGTTAGCATATAATGGTTGATTCCAAACAGTTGGACGATATGTAAATATTAAATCTCAGGAGAGTTAGAAAATGAAAATCAAAGTTACAGTATGAAGATATGCAGAGATAAAATCTCAGGAGGGTGAGAGAATGAATATCAAATCTTAGAAGAGATGGCGTGATGAATCTTAGAAGAATCGTTGGAGGACTAGTCAACGATCAGATCAGATCAAGACCATTGATACACAAACAGAGATTGGGTGATGAATTAAATAACTCGCAATTTGTGGTTCTGCAATCCACATTGACCATCGATGGTCACTCGCCAAATAGATCTACGATTGGTGACAAAATGAAGAAAGGGTAAATTGCAAAAACCCATAAAACGATTTTATCCTAAGTTCGAAGGTGACATGAAAGTTTTGGTGCTTTGTGTTAAAAGGCGTACTAATATCAATGGTCGATAATCTGGTGCTTAGATCTATGGTCGACAGGGAATATCAGACCCCCCCCAACCTTTCTTCCTTTAATGGTGAGTGGGGGTCTGAGTTGGTGGTTTTTCCCGAGTGGGGCCTTCATAATATGTCACCTTCTTGTTAACTCGGACCCCCCTCACTCCTTACCACTTACCATCTACCCCCTCCCTCCGAGTAAACTGACAAACCACTCATCCATACCACCTCTGCACTCCACCGCCAAACTCCACTACCTTGCCTACACATCACACTCACGTGAAGCACGAAGTTGTGAAGTAAATGGTGGCCATCCATATCAATGATTGATTAAGTCCTAGATGTCGGATTAAGAAGTGAAAGGATGAGTGTAAAGATCAAATATGACCATTGATCTGGTTCCATGAAATAAACCATCCGATGTTATTTGAAAATTTGAAAAGTTGAAATCCCAAAGTTCTAGATGTCCTGACTATCGTCCATATCATCAGGGGATTAAATCGTGATCATTGAATTGATAAGCGCTCAAGCACTCGTTTGGCCTAGAATTTGGTCACTACCATTGGTCATATAGAATAAGATATTTAAAAGGCATAATATAATACGTCACTAAATTTGATAAATCTCGTGGTTTTCTATCACTCGGTCACATGTAATGGTTTGAAGGAAGCGCCTCTGTAGAAATTGATTTCTATAAATAAAGTGTAGAGATTCAGGATCGAGTTAAAAGGATGAAATTGATCCATAACTGTGATCAATTTATGAAAATCCTTCATGGTAAAAATGATAAAATAGTGATTATGGTTAAGTTAAACGAAGAGGTGTGATGGTTCAAAACAAAGGGACACAGTGTATCACTCTCACACCATTTTGAAGATTATATAAATGAGGAAGAGTGTTGAGAAGAATGTGTCTCTGCAGTTCAGGTAATACGATCGAAATAGAAGCAGAGTTCAAGAAGAATAACTTTTGGTTCTAATGGGCCTACCGATGTCTTATTGAAAATCAAGAAAAGAAGAAGAGAGATAAACAATTATGCAATCCAATATTTTACATAGAAGACCTATATTGGACTGCAACAGTTTCATTGAAGATCAAATGTTAGAAGCCAAAAAGAAAGAGATGAATTTTGACTGTAGATAACTAGAAGGCCATACAAGCAGAGGTTGCAAAAAACAAGTAGAAAGTACAACAATTAATGATTCTAAGAAGACTTGAAGAATTTATAGTATCTCTAGTTGTTTGAATAGAGTACAATAAAAGTGTTATAAATGTGATAACCTGCATAAAGGGTGGAATGGTGGAGCAAGGGAAAACAAGTCAAAGTCAAAAGGTCAAATATGATAGGACTTGTGTTAATGGATGCATGAGTCAAATTCAATGAAGAGAAGAAGATATTGAATTACATTGTGAAAATAGGGGTGGTTGGGTGGTGCAAGGGAAGGTTGGAGCCTGCAGGGGAGTAGGTGCTTCCTTGTCATTTGTAGCTAACTAAATAGGGGGTTGTAGCCTTCTGCCAGTTGGTGCTGGTGAACAAGGGGAGTTGGTGCTTCCTTGTCAGTTGAAGATGACTAAACAAGGGGTCAAAGTCTCCTTCCAGTTGTAGATGGTAAATAGGGTGTCAGAGAATCCTTTCAGTGGTACCTGATAAACTAGGGGGTCATAGCCTCCTTCCAGTTTTAGTTGGTAAATGGGGTGTGGCAACATCCCTTCAGTCGTAGCTGAAGAAACTTGGGGAAAGTCTCTCCATCAAGTTGTAGTTTGAAAACAATTTTGTAAAAGAACAGTTTATTAATGAGAAAATAATTGGTGGTTTTCCTTGTTGGGTTCCACGATAAAATCTTGTGTTCATAAGGTTTGTTGTTCATCATATATTTCTTAATTGAATAATTAATGTGTGTGCTTAATAT
>SNQJ01S0108073.1:1972-12296 GCA_010110895.2 Picea sitchensis
CGCATCAGCAATCCGTCGGGCAACCTACACACAATAGTTTATTTGGAGCGGGGATTCAAGGACCACCTTCACATAATATGCCGGTAGGTTGAACACCGTTTTATTTGAATGGAACATTTGGTAACAACACCTTATCGTCAGTTGCTTTCCCAATTGAGGGAAACCCCATTTTTGGACAATCTACTCCTATGCAGGGTACTATTCCTGCACAGGGGGCAAACCTAGCAGGACCTTGGAATTCAGAGCAAGGATTCGTTCCCTCATCCAGAATGTCGATCTGGGGTAATTATTTTCACAATCAATGGAACCCCGGACAAACTACTATGCCTATCCCCATGGGACTGGCATGGGGTAATCCTTCCCAAAGTCCTTCGAATATAATGCATGCCCAACAATCTATGTCCTATTTGGGAAATCAGTCAATGATGTCTCCACATATGCAAAATCCTTACACTAGCTAGGGCCATGGTTTCTACCAAAATCTGGGCCAGCAGCCAAAATTTTCCTGGAAACCTGGTGCCAGTCAAACTCCAGGCCCCTTTTTCCCACGTTATCACCAACAACCCAAACTACCTTTCCTAGCGACTTTACACTTGCTAGATTTGACAAGGTTGTTGAATGACCCTATTTTTCACGATCCGCGTTGGCCTCCCATGCTGACAAAGTTGCCTTCGAACATTCCAAAGTTCAAAGCCAAGCCTAACGAAGATCCAGGAGATCATGTGACTACTTTCCATATTTGGTGCTCATCTAACTCATTGAAAGATGATTTCATACAGTTGTGATTGTTTCAACATACTCTCATTCAGAGTGTCACGAAATGGTACATTGAGCTCGATCGCTCAAGATACTCTTCTTTTGGCAAACTAGCGATGGATTTCCTAAACCATTTCTAGTTACCTGTGAGATATGACATTGGCACAGAGATGCTCGCCAATTTCGAACAGACAACAATGAACCATATGTCTGATCACATTCGAGAATGGAGATGTCGGAAGAGTTTAATCAAGGTACCAGTCCCACCAGCATTCCTGCTTGAGTGGTTCCTTAAGTCTTTGGTCCCGCAGTTATCCAAAGACGTTGCGATGTTAGGAGTTTTTTCCAAAGAAGACACCATCAAGAGGGCTCAATAGTTTGAGCTCATCTATTCTCAATCCAGTTTATTATACAACATCTTGCCAGATGCACCACATTCAATAATGGATAAAACTAGACAGAGAGTTGGACCACATGCCGATGGTATTGTCGGCTCAGCACAAACAAAGCCCGCTGAGCAATTGACAAAATAGTTGTAGCAGTTATCAATACAACACACAACGGCCAATCAAACTACTGCTTTGGCTGCTCCCTCTACCAAAACGTCGGAAGTACACACAGTGCAGTCGACTAACCCAAAGGCCACCCAGCAGCCTGAAGGGAAAAAAAAACAATGAAAGAAGGGTAAGGGGGACAAAAAACCAAACGATAATGTTGGTGGGGAGAACACTGAAAAATAGAAGGCGAGGTATCCATGAAACTTGTGCATGGAAGACCACCCGACCTATCTATGTCCTTGACTTGCAGAGGCCCAAAAATGTGTCACGCAACAACAATAGGCGATGTTGACTAATCCATTTCAACATGGGAAAAATCTAACTCAAGCCTCTGCAAGCATGGAAGGGGGCAGCCAAGAACCCTGTCCACCTCCAAACAACCCCGCATTCGCGAACGTATATATGGTTAGGGGTGATGCTTTTATATCGACTAGAGCACACAATTATAGTAAACCAAGTGCTTCTGAGAAGGGTAAAGAAGATGACCTCCCATCTCTTCCTCTATAGATTGAGAAGACATTGGGAGAAACAATGACATGCATTCTAAAAGGTGCATTTAAAAACGATTCTCATAACCCAAATGCAAGGGCCGCCCAGAACTACTCTGTGGTGGAGGATTTATTACAAACCCCTTGTGCGATGTCTTCTTTGGAGGTCCTCCAAAGCTGCCCTTCTCAGAGGAAATCCTTGTTAACCGCTTTAGGCTCTACCGAGACTTGTAATCCGGGTACCATCATGTTGGATACAACCGACTTAAAACCTCGCCTTCCTTACCACGTAGCATTTAAGATAGTAGTGGCTTATCCCAAGAAAACTTTTACTCGAAATATCTTTCGCGCAGTGGTTGATGAGGGTGCCTCGACATGCGTTATGTCGTTGGCATGTTGGAAGGCCATTGGCCAGCCCATTTTGTCTCCATCACCTACTCTTCTCACTACTTTTGACGGTCGTTCGTTCCGACCACATGGAATCATTCCTTCTTTCCCCGTGCAGTTAGGAGGGAAGACCATGTGTGTTGAAGTAGAGGTAGTCGATGCTCCCCTTGACTATAACCTCTTGTTAGGAAGGAGTTGGACTTATGTTATGCAATCTGTGGTTGCTACAATTTTCCAGGTCTTGTTGTTTCCACACGAGGGCCAGATAGTGACCATTGATCAACTGTCTTTCTCCAGACCTGACCCTGCTTTGGGGGCATCCACGGTCCCGATGATTGATAATCCTCAACCAGGTGTCATTAATTTAGGAGTTGGTTTGTGCCCATCCTTGATGGGTACCTTCGATTACCTGCCCCCTCATGATGACATCAAATTTATATCCAATCACCAAAAGGTTGATATTTTTCAAGTTTCGTCGTTCCGCATGACTTACTTCAAGGATCCATGGATACTTCCTTCCCCATTGACCACAATGGATGAGATAGGGCACTCAGGCATGTCCATGCCCTTGTCTGCCACTGAATTAGTGTACTCTTTAGTCCAACAAGCTTCAGCTAAACCTGATACGACTCCTGCATAGGAGTTAGATCCACTTCTAGAGCCTATTTGGGCTCAGGGTTCTCTCGCTAACACCGATTCATTAGACTTAGTATTACCTTCTAACGAAGTAGTAATTGAAGCAATGACTAGTCCAAACAAACCTTGGGAAGATCTTCATCACAGATCATATTTTCTCCTAGAGTTAAGCTAAATCGAAGCAGGAGAATTCACCGTGACCATGACAGGAGATCAATCGTGTCCTATTAATCTCTTAGCTACACATGAAATTTATGCTGAGGGCAATATGGAAAATATCATTGAAACTATATCAATCAACATCTCCCGTGACCCTGGCATTGTGGAGAACATCTTCGTCAGAGCGGATTTCTCCCCTAAAGAGATTCAAATCTACATGGATCCTTTCAAAGAATTCTGTGACGTTTTTCCCTGGTCTTATGAGGAAATGCTAGGTATCGATCCAAAAATAGTGGAACATGAAATCACAACATATCCTGATGCCAAGCCTGTCCGACAGAAGCTTCATCCAGTTAATCCTCAGAAAGCAACAACCATCAAGATTGAGGTAGAGAAATTGCTAAAGACAGGTTTTATCTATCCTATCCATTTGACTCAATGGGTGTCAAATCCTGTGCCGGTCAATAAAAAACAAGGTATGATTCGTGTATGTACCGACTTCCGTGATTTGAGCAAGGCATGTACCAAAGATAATTTTTCAACACCATTCATCGACAAGATCATTGATGAATGTGCTGGTTGCGAAGCCTTTTCTTTCATGGACATTTTTTTAGGATATAATCAAATCCAAATCAAACCCGAAGACCAACACAAAATGGCATTCAGTTGTCCTTGGGGTACATTCGCATATCTTAAGATGCCTTTTGGTCTTAAAAATGCTAGAGCCACATTCCAGCTGGCCATGTCTTTTGCTTTTCATGATCTCAAGCATATAGTCGAGGCCTATCTAGATGATTTAGCATCATGATCTCGCAAGAGAACAAATCATCCCGCACACCTTAGACTTATCTTCGAACATTGTCACTACTTTCGGATTCGCTTGAATCCAAACAAGTGCAGCTTCTGCGTAACATCAAGACATTTGTTAGGTTTCATTGTATCAACAATAGGGATCATGGTCGATCCTCTCAAGGTGGAGGCAATAATCCAGTTTCGCCCCCCACGCGCAATCCTTCAACTTCAGAGTCTACAAGGCAAGGCAAACTTTTTACGACTCTTCATAGCCAACTATGCCGAAATAACCAAGGGCTTTATGTGCTTACTGAAGAAAGACGTTCCTTTTTACTAGGACGATGCCACTCAATGCTCTTTCGACGCATTAAAACATGCCCTCACAACTGCCCCTCTACTCCGACCACCTAACTATAACAAAGATTTATTATTATATCTGGCTGCAGTAGAGTCAACCATTGGCATGGTTTTAGTTTAGGAAGATGATCTGTTTTTAGAATACGTGATCTATTACCTGAGCTGAGGCCTCATAGGACCGGAACTCAATTATTCTCATATCGAAAAACTTGTGTTGGCAACAGTTCATGCTATTCAATGGTTCTGTCATTATGTTCTGTTTCGCAAGACCACCGTCATTGTTGTCGTGAATCCATTCCAGTACATGTTGACACGACGGGTAATAGGTGGAAAAATCAGTAGATGGATAGTCATCCTCCAGGACTTTGACTTAGACTTCGTTTCAGGAAAGTCCAAGAAGTCATTGGTCTTCGCAGAGCTTATTTCGTAACTTCCGGTTGAGTCAGGTGATGTTGTGCCTGAAGAATCGCCTATCCGGGGAGATATGTTTTTGATCACATCTTCAGATCCCTGGTATGGAGATATAATTATCTATCTCTAGACTTTGAAGTTCCCCACTTCTGCTTCTTGTGATGAGTGTCGGTGTATACGCCATCAGGCTAAGAATTATCTCATACTCGATGATACATTGTATCAGAGAGGTGTAGACTGCATATTACGTCGATGTCTCACACATGAGGAGGAAGTTATCGTGCTCAACGATTTCCATACCAGAGCTTGTGGCAGTCATTTTTCTGGGTTGGAAACAACCAAAAGATTCTACGAGTAGGTTACTTCTGGCCGACACTTATCAAAGATTGTATAGAATCAGTCAAGAAATTCCATCTGTGCCAAATCTTCTCTCAGAAGATGAGGGCACATCCCACTCCCATGTTTCTTGTCATCATAGTTGGTCCCTTCACCAAGTGGGGGATTGATTACACTACTTGAAACCCCCCTTCAGTAAGGGGGCACCGCTATATCATCGTAGCTATAGACTACTTCACTAAGTGAGTCGAATCTATGCCAACGTTTAAATATGATGGAGAGACTGTAGCTCTCTTTTTATTCAACCAGATCATAGCAAGGTTCGACGTCCCAAGAGAGATTGTTATTGACCATGGCAGTCACTTTTAGAACCAAATGATGACCGAATTAACATCAAATCTTGGGTTACAACAAGAGCATTCATCACCCTACTACCCCCAAGACAATGGGTAGGTGGAAGCTGTAAACAAAACTCTTAAGACTATTCTACAACGAACTATCAACTGAGCCAAGTCAAATTGGCATTTGATGTTATACTCGGCATTATGGGCTTACCGAACATCTGTTAAGACTGCAACTAGTTTCTAACCTTTTCAATTCGTTTACGGGCTGGAGGCAGTCTTGCCCATCGAATGTCAGATCCCATATCTAAAATTGGCAGTACAATTATTTCCAGACACTTCTCCACTTGAAGAACGATTAGTATACCTTGAGAAACATAATGAGCAGCGTCATGATGCGGCCTTGGCCAATGAGGCTCACAAACATAAGGTCAAGTTCCAGTATGATAGGTCTGTTCATCCTCATATTTTCTCTGAAGGTGACCTTGTCCTGGTCTATGACCAAGATAAGGACCCCCTGGGGGTAGGAAAATTCAAACCCATGTGGTTAGGACCTTTCATCATAAAAGAGGTATTAAAAAAGGGCACTTATCGTCTAGTTGATTTTGAAGGGAATGCTTTGGCGGAGCCTAGAAATGGCCTCTACCTCAATAAGTATTACTCATAGGCAGGTCAATGTGGGTAACTCTTTGTAACATATGTATAGTCTTTGTACTATTACTTTTTAGTTTCTTTTAAATGTTATGGACGTGTCATTGATGCTATCTTTCGTCAATATGGTAGATGTCAAGTGATTCCGAGGTGTTCATTGGGTATGCAGATGGTGCTAGTCGGCACACTCAGAGGCTTGCCTCCGCATCTTGGGTAATCTTTACACCTCAGGGCTAGTTGTTATCTTCAGGAGGTATATGCTTAGGTGACACCACAAATAATGTCGCTGAGTATAGTGCAGTTATTGAGTTTCTTTGTGACGCCTTGTCATTGGGTATCTCTCATCTCCGGGTCTATCGCGATGTTCAACTGGTTGTGTCTCAGTTAAACAGAGTATACTGGGTGCATGATCCAACCTTACACCGACGATTCCTTAGGGTACATCTCATAGAACACAACTTTGATTATATTACATATTTTCATGTTCCTAGGAGATTAAACCAAATTACAGATACTCTAGCTAATCAAATTTTAGATTGGCATCTTGCACACATATGAAAGAACATTGGCATAAGCATGTAAATACATTTTTTCACACGTGATCCATAAGACACAAAATATCAAAAAACCATATATAATATCATAAATTAACCAGAGTACATAGATGGACGCAAGTGCCTCAGAAATAGGACCAATAACGAGTCACAAGGCTTATGCCCTAAAACAATATATACAAGTAGTGCTCGTGGCACGTAAAAATTCTAAATAGGTTCAGGGCCTATGGGCCCTATTATACTGGTCCACAACATGGGCTAAATGCCTAAACAATTAGACCCACATCCGAGGTGCCCCCACTACATGAGGCTGCATGGATGGTGGCAGGTCCTCAATATCTGCCATCGGGACCGTGCGAGTGAGTGCAGTAAAGTTTCGCTCAACTCGCCTAAGTACCCTCTCATCTTCCTCGGATGGGAGGTCTCCTGCTACTATTGGTCCCTAGAAAGGGGCAGATGCAACTCCTGGCCGAGGATGATGCATGTTCCGTGCATAATCGACACATCGCACTGGTCCCACATCTGCATGCAAAAAATGTATATCCTTCAAATACTTTGGCATATAAAAAAAATGATATATATAACAAAAATGACATAAAAATTACATATACAACAAAAAAACTACAAAGGTGGAGACTTACCCATCTCCCCTCGCTCCTCACCAGGAGGCATGGGTATCTCAGGATCTCTCGAAAAGTCTATCCCTGCATATGGGTAATCCTCGATCACAGGGATCTACTGTGATAGCCATGCAAAAAAGTCGTCATCAAAGGACTCATTGGTCCTTCCACCACCCTGTCGTGGCAGTAATACTGCCCATCTACATACAGCAGGAAAAGAGGCCATATGTCCTCATACCACTTCCCGAGGATTAAAGCTCGGAACTCTCTCGAAAAAGAATGAACACAAAATAGTCCCGAACCTAAAGTTCCTTTGTGTCTGCTGACGACAATATGTCAATTGCCTCTTCATACACTCTAGTACTGTGGTAATCCAGTCAAAAATTTATGCATTCAAGAACTGGATAGCATAGTTCATCTGTGCAGAGGACGCTTGATGCAAGGCTGCTGAACCGGTAATCCGCCCAATGAGCAGTAATATCGCTTGCAGTGATAGGTTAGTGATCTTACTTATGGTCACCTGGGAGCTCAAATGGTTTGTCCTAGCCCCATAGTGCAGGGATATAGGTTCCGCTATGTTATGCGGCCCCGATGGAAATGTGCTGAAATTGACTGGTTCCCCTCTCCTTGAGAGGCTAGTCAAAAAGTAGATATCCTTGGTGGTGGGCACTAGTGATTGCCCCTCTAGCATGAAGGCCTCTGCATCAGGGTGCCAATAGACAACCAAGGCATTCAGTAGCCTCGGTTGTGCTTGCATAAACGGACGCAGGAAGAACTTTAGCAAACCACATTGCATCAACACGGCCACGGCATTCGGATCTCCCGCAACCAACTCACTAACTTCTTCATGCTCCCTTTCCCTCCAGTGGAGATACATTCTGCCAACACAACAAAGTTCAGGAGGGTGAGTGAGTGTTGTTTGGTTCTTTTTGTCTATAAAGGGGGTTTCCATGTGTGTTGTCTAGCTGACAGTCACGTGTACACGCGGGCAGGTTTTACTCTACCCGAGTGTACACACGGCCTGTCCAGAGACAACCCACGTGGACCTAGGTCCGACCTTTTAAAGGTCGACGCCCATCCAAAACATGAAATAAAAAACAAAAATAAAGGATTAAATAGCTAGATAGGGGAGCTTGTACTTACTTGGTCCAGACAGAAGTTCGTTTCATCCACTGTAGCTCTCGGAATCACCGTTTTTATCAAAGGGGGTCTTTTGGCTCCAGAGTCAATTTCCAAATCAACAATGGTGATAATGAGCTGCTAGCTTCTATTTATAGACGTTTTGGCCTCTTTTTGTCACTGTTTTGGCCTCCCTTATCATTTTATTTATACCAAAAAACATTTAGAGTGATTCAGGAGTTATATGGGAGGGATTTGATCGGGTATTGGGACATTTTTTTTGAGTTTTGAGGAAATTTTGACGGTCCATGAAATTTTTTCCAAGAATCAACTTGAGCATATAGGTTAGGTTACTACCCCAAATTTTGTGTCTCATTGTATTTTTCCTCTCCCATAGGATCGATCCCATAAGGTTGTGACACAAAACCATCATATCTGCTTTAGAAGTGTCGCAACTTGGCGGTAGATATTACCAGAACATGGATTCCCTAGGTAGGTCCTGGTTGCATTATGGTGTCCATGCCGTCTCTAAAACACTGTAGGCTTGGGAGTCCTTATAGTCTTTCTTGAATATGAGTTTGAGCCTCATTTGCATGATTGTTCTTCACTCTTGATCTCACCCTCAGGACTCCCAAAAAATAACGGGTCTTCTTTTAAGCCCTTTTCAGACCCTCTAAACATGAAAATATTGTCGAGCAATCTTGTGGCCTTTCACGCTCATTAAACTGAAATTTGAAGTCAAGTCTGTTCGGTGGTAGTTTACCCCTTTTTTGGTCCAGACGATCAACTATACGAACAAAGGTATACTCTATGGAACTTCTGTTCTTTAGAAGAGTACTCTTAGGTATAATTTTATCCCTTTTTCGGGCTTGAGGGACTAAAATTACGAAAAAGGAACCCCCACAGAGTCCATAGTTAAGTTCTTTTTAGACTCCCTAAAATTGAAAAGATCATCGAGTGACCTTATTCTTTCACACTCGTTAAATTGGTCCAAAATAATATCCCTGACAGAGTCCATAGTTAAGCTTTTTTCAGACTCCTTAAAAATGAAAAAATGGCCGAGTGATCTTGTATTTATCACACTCATTAAAATGGTTTTGAATAGACGTCTTGTTGGTGCTAGTTTACCCCTTTTTCGAACTGACTAGACTACCTTCAAAAAAGGTACCCCAATGGAGTCTCCTTTTATGTTTTTTTTCAGACTCTCTAAACATGAAAAACCACCGAGCTTACCTTCTCTGGCTCGTTAAACTTACATCGAAGGACGTTACCATTGTGTGTTTTATTAACCACGTTTGCATACCCTATACACCAGCCTTGTAACAGTTCGCTTCTGCATCTTAACACCTTTGGCCCCTGGAGGATTTTTCCCGAGTATCATTCTAGTAGAACATCAGTCTTGTCCTTGTGCCTTGATATTGTATGTTTGCAACACTCGTTCCTCCTTTGTAACGTAATATTCCTTTATTCTTTTTCTATAATTATTGAAAAGAACAAAAAAAATCAAATATACCCCAAAAAGAGGAAGGGAAAAGTATTTTCTTTATTGGCAGCATAATGAGTCGCCCTTGGATAAAGCACATCTGTCTGTTTGTTCATCAGACTATGGGATGTAGTACGACCTTAAGAAGTTTTTCTCACTATATAGAGTTGTGTCCTCAACCGTTTGGTTATCCTTCCAAACATATGGAGAATTTGTGTTGCCTCCTGCTTTGTAGACTTATGATTAATGCCATGCTACCTGAGTCTCATCATTTGTCGTGCTATTATCCAAGGGAGGTTTGTCACCAAGCCTGAGTCAACCCCTCTGCAATATATCTCTTGTCCTCATACCCGGCCATCTTGAACATCCAATCAAGTCCTTGTTCGAAATCATTGACGCCTTCAGTCTGATCATCAAGATTATCAAGTCCATGACCGACGAGCCATCGAAGACCTCTGGGTAGTGCAGTCCTACACTCATATTACACTCCTACCCGAGTTTTGAAGATTTTGAAGTTGTTGCTCGAGCTCTAAAGATCTCATCTCCAACCTTCAGGCCGAATCAACTTCTGGAAGATGGATACTCTATATGTATATCTTTCTAATTTCAAGATGTAGCTCCGTTGTGTATTGTTCGTGGCTACTCTTTATAGTTATTTGACATGGATCTACAGTGTA
>SNQJ01S0108073.1:14718-28687 GCA_010110895.2 Picea sitchensis
ACGTTGTATACCTTGGAATGATTAGGTGAAATGATAGTATAAGTCAAAATGCAGGTGATGAAGGGTAAAATAATAGCAAAAAGTATGGGCAAAAAGGGTACAATATGTGGTCCTAACAATTACAGTTTGATTTGGATATATATATATTGTGTAACATTCAACACAAAGGCTCTTGTTTTACTCTCACCACTATTTTCACACATTCACCCAGCTAGTCGTACATCATAGGGGACCCACAGAACCCCCGACGCTCACGATGCTTGCTCAACTTCCCTCCTATCTTAGGGGGAGTGTCTGGTCTTGCCCACTCATCGAAACCTCCTTCACACACTCCTGTGAGTGCTACTGTTTTAGGATCAACTTTGCTTGGTTCTACATTACTTGGGTCCAATTCCCAAGGTCATCCGTTCACTTTCTCTCCTTTACATGGAAGCGAGGGACCAACTTCCTCTCAAGGGGGAAGCACCAACCCACCTATCCCCCCTCAAGGGTCAGGTTCACAACACACTCACACCATGGTCGGAGCTAATCCTCCCCCCCCACTGTAGATGCCATATTTGGCCTCTCTCAACATCCCGGATCTCAACAAACTCACCAATGATCCTATATTGCATGCTCCCACATGGCCTGCAATGCCCACCAAATTACCTTCAGACATACCAAAGTTTGAAGGAAAGGCAGGCGATGACCCTGCCAACCATGTCATGACCTTTAAACTATGGTGCTCTTCCAATAGCATTATGCATGATTCCATCAGATGAAAATTATTTCAATGCACACTCACTGGCCCATCGGCCAAATGGTATGTAGAAGAAAAATCAGGGTCCCGCGCAACTTTTGAGTCCTTGGCCAAAGAATTATTGACCTTCTTCCAATTACCAATCCTCCACGACAATGGTCTAGAACTACTTTCTAATTTCAAACAAACCTCAGCCACACATATCACTGACCACATTCATGAGTGGCGTAGGCGACGTAGTTTGTGTAAAGAAGAAACCACCAAGCAACAATGTCTCGACTGGTTTCTTAGATCACTTGTCTCTCTCCTCGGTAAGGATGTAGCTTCCACCTTCCCTCAATATGAAGAGGAAGCCATCAGTAAGGCCCAACAGTATGACCTCATCTATGCACAGTCAGGGTACTTATACACTGTACTTCCTGATCTTTCAAAACCTGTTCCATTTGGCCATGAAAAACCTGGGATGTCTCACTCAACCAACGGACTAATTGGTACCACCACTCACCATGGTCCACAACCCTAACCACCATCGATGTATGGAACACCTCAATACCCGCCGACATATGGGGGCACTTCTTATTACCCCCCACCCCCTTATCAACAACCATACCCTATTGCGATACCTCCACCCATCAGTGGACCACCGCCGACACCCCCCATACATACACCTATTCAAACGAACTATGGTACCCCCTCTACCTCAACTTATAGTACTAGAGAAAGCACTACGCCTTCCTATGTACCTTATGGATCATTACCACCATAGAATCCATACTTCCCATTTCCTGGTCCCCCATAACCCATGGCTCCCCCACATCCTCATGCGGGGGTGAATTTTTTTCAACCCTCTGCCGTTCAGCAATACCAAAATTTCGAACAGCTGAATACAGCCAATCCAACCCATCCGTTGAACAATGCCAAGAATAAAGGACAAAACAGGAACAACAACAACCTAGGTCAAGGCGGGAATCAACCCCAGCAGAACCAATCCACTGGAGGCAACCAGAACCAAGAGAATCAAAACCCCCAGGGGGGCAATAGTAATATATGCCAAGGGAGAAATAACAATAATGTTAAAACCAACTTCCCTTGTTCCCTTTGTGGTGAGTTCGACCATTACACCCATCATTTCACCCAAATCGCTAATTTCAAACAGTTGAAAGACTCTGGTAGTCTTCCCCATCCTCCAGCACCACCTGCCCCTCAGCAGGCACCACAACAATACGTGAAAACCCCCCCTCCTGCCGTGCTATAGAATCCCATTCCACATCAAGGTGTGATAAACACCCAATAGGACACACAACATCCTCCACCTCAGGTGGGACAATACCTCAACCTCAACAATCCAGTAGAACCCACAATTCTCCTCACTAGCGAGGAAGAAATCCTTCTGCAAACACGTAATCGTCAGTATCATGCACCCGCTGAGTCTCCTCCTATCCCTCCAGAGACAAACCCTACACCGACGGGACCCCCGTTAGTGATTCCTCACCCTTCCGCTGAACCAGCGCTTTGCATCCCTCACATCCCATTGCATAGGAATGTCCACAACCCACAGGCTAGGGCATCTCATAACTATAGTTTGGTAGACGACTTAGCACAATCCCCAACTGCCATGTCAATGTTGGAGGTCCTCCAGACTTGTCCTAATCAGCGGAAATCATTACTTTCTGCCTTGGGGGAATTCGACCCCACAGATACCCGACTCATTACCTTTGATCTTGATAGCGGAGAACCTCGCCTTCCCGCCTTGATCGCTTTTCAAATACCAGTAAAAATACAGAGCATCACAGTTCATCGGTGTATCATCGATGAAGGTGCATCTACATGAATTATGTACAAAATGGTATGGCAGAAGCTTGGTTCCCCTGAACTCATACCCTCTGCCATCACCTTATGATCTTATGACGGGAGACCATTGTCTCCTGAAGGGATCTTCGAAAATGTCCCCGTCGAACTCGGGGGAAAGACTATTCTCATCGACATCGAAGTTATCGACACCCCACTCGATTATAATATCCTATTCAGTCATAGCTACATGTACGATATGAATGCAATGGCATCTTCCATCTTTCAGACAATGATGTTCCCTCACAATGGGAAGATTGTTACTATTGACCAAGTCTCACATTACGAGCCTAATCCATCTGCCAACATCGATAACATTCTTCCTCTCATCCACACAAGCCACGATGCATACCCACTCGTCGAGATGGGTTCTGGAATTTTCAAAGATCCATCATTGTTAGGAACTTACCATGGAGCACCACCACTCCTTCATCCTTCCAATCAAGTATGCATCGTATCATCTAACGGAACTCACACAGAGGATACCCTTCCTTCTACTGAGGATTCTATCATATCTGACGTCCCACTTTTCGCATCACTTCCCCCTCAAGAACCTTCTGCACACTCGTCAACCCCACCAGTCCAAAATTCCACCTCTCTCCAAGGACATATCCCAGTTTGGGAGACAGTTCCCCAAGCCATCACCCATATTCCCTTCTTTTAGCCTCCACCAGGAATCAAAGCTTTTTAGGTAGCCGCAATGCTCACCCTATCTAATATGGTGTTAGCAATCCCAGTTTGGTATTTACACCCACCAGAGATGGTCCCTCGACCATACCTCCCCCCCCAAAAAGAAGGAATGCCCATGACGATTCCCATACTTACTCCCACCACACCCCCACTCACTAACCCCCCTGCCACAGCTAGGGGCAGGAGAAATAAGAAGGATCCCACAACTCCACTTTCTCCATGCATCTAACCTCCTTGCGCACTATGTGAGAAAGAGGGACACCAAACCAACAACTTCCCATCTTTACCAGAGTTACATAATTTGATTCCACTCAATCACACTCCCCCAACACTCACCACTACAGCCAGTCCTGCCACTACCACCCCCCATTCCAGTAGTAAAGGGTTGCGGACCAAATTTGTTTTCGCTATATGTTCAGAATATGGCCATTATACCCACCATTGTCCAACATTGCCACACTTTCGGCAGACATTAGCCGCAGTACGCCAGAGCTTCCAGAGCAACCCCAGTCCTGCTACGTCCTCCTCCACAAATATCACTGACATCCGTTATGTCACCACTTTAGTCAATGAATGTATGAGACACCCTTGCTCTCTCTGTGACTCATTAGCTCATTTTACATACCAATGTCCTATGATCCTTGAATACAGGCAACGCCAATTGACCCTGCTTCAACGGCCCGCAGAGTCGATAATTAACATCACCTCGTCACTAGAGGATCTTCATGTCATTTATCCCGAACCCAAGGCCCTTCCAATGCCTCCATGGTTCTTAGACGACTTATCTAAGGATTCACCCTCCAATCCCCCCAACTCTCTCACTCATTCCCCCATGGAAATTTTACACCCAACTACCACGGGTACTCCTTAGTACTTCAATATCTTCTTTATGTTGAGCGAACCCTCACCATCTGCTAGCATTGTTCCCCCTGTTTCTTCCTCACCAGGGGGAAACCACATGACAACAATCATCGATATCCTTCCTCATGACCCCTTGTATTCCCATCACTTCTAATGCGACGAAGAAATACTCGAAGATTTAAACCACCGAGACTCCCCCTGGGATGTGCTACACCACCGCGCACTCTTCTTTCCACAGGAAGCCTCTGCGCCTCCTAACCAACACCCCATTTATGCGGTTGAAACCAAGGATTTTATCCCATCAGGGCCTATCGACTGGTTCAAAAACCCCATTCCTTCCCCTGATGCTTTTGAAGAAGGAAACATGGCTAACATTTCCCCAACCATTAAAATCGACATTTCCATTAAAAATGGCATCGTCAAAGAAATCACCATTGGAGGTGCTTGCACTCCTCAGGAAATCACCGCATATAAAGCCCTCTTCCAAGAATATCGGGATATGTTTTCTTGGTCATACATGGAAATGCCTGGCCTCGATCCCTCTATCATCGAACATCACATTGACACCTGGCCCGACATTACACCAGTTCATCAAAAACAACGACCACTACACCCATCCAAAGTTGCGGCCATCAAAGCCGAAATTGACAAATTACGCGCTGCCGGGTTCATTTACCCCATCACCTATACCTCATGGGTTTCCAACCCTGTACCTGTTAACAAAAAATAGGGCACTATCTATGTTTTCACAGAGTTTTGCGATCTCAATCATGCATGTCCCAAAGACAACTTTCCAATTCCTTTCATCGATCAAATTATCGACGACTGCACAGGCCACGAAGCTCTATCCTTTATGGACGGATTCTCTAGTTATAATCAAATTCAAATTCACCCCGCCGATCAGTATAAAACCACATTCACTACCCCTTGGAGTAATTTTGCATATTGTGTCATGCATTTTGACTTAAATAATGCCGGCACAACTTTCCAGTGGGCTATGACATACATCTTTCACAATCTGGCTCATATCATCCTCGCCTACTTGGACGACCTCACAGCTCGATCCAAGAAATGCATCCAACATCTTGATGATTTACGAATCATCTTTCAATGGTGTCGTTAGTACAATATCCACTTGAATCTTCTCAAGTGTGTGTTCTGTGTCATTGAAGGGCGCCTCCTCGGATTTATCATTTCCCAAAGTGGTATTACCGTGGACCCCCTCAAAGTCCAAGCTATCACCGAAATTCCACCTCCCTGGAATTTACGTCAACTTCAGAACCTACAAGGCAAAGCTAACTTTCTACGATGATTTGTCCCAGACTACACCATACGTGCACATGGTTTCCTTCGCTTACTACGTCACGACATCCCATTTCACTGGGACGACCATGCCCAACATTCATTTGAAGATCTTAAAACAACACTCTCGAACACACCTTTAATTAGTGCACCTGACTACAATCACGACTATATCTTCTACATATCAGCATCAGTTATATAAGTAGTAGGAGTTCTTGTCCAGCTAGGTGATGACAATTGTGAGCATGTCATTTATTATGTTAGTAAAAACCTCTCAGGGCCACCCTTGAATTATAAACACGAAGAGAAACTTTCTCTTGCAGTCATCCTCGCAGTCCAGAAACTACGCCACTACATTCTGCTTCGCACAATAAAGGTTGTCGCAGATTCCAACCCTATGCAGTACTTGCTCAGTCGTCGGCAAGTTAACGACAAATTTGCTCGATGGATCATTATCCTTCAGGAGTACGAACTTGAGTTCTCAACACCCAAGAGTAAGAAGGCCCTCGTTCTCGCCGAACTTGTCACGACCCTCCCCTCTAACACCACCAGTACCCCCGTCAACACCAAATTTCTCGACAAACATATCTTTTACATCACTTAAGATGATCCTTGGTATGGTGACCTCCTCTTCTACCTTCGAACTCAAAATTTCGGTAAACACCTTTCACGAGATGATCATTTTTGTATTCGTCATCAGGCCCCCTGCTACCTCCTCATCAGAGACATCCTATACCGGTGGGGATTCAACACCATTCTTCGTCGATGCCTGACTATTGACGAGGCCGATAGAGTCTTAAACGACTGCCACAACAGCGCATGTGGGGGCCATCTTTCGGGCATATCCACAGCTCAGAAGATTATCCGAGATGGTTACTTTTGGCCTACCTTGTTTCATGATTGCATTCACACCGTGAAACGATGTGAGCAATGTCAGCTCTACGCCAATAAATCCCAAGCTCCCCCCGCTCTTCTTCATCCCGTCTTCACTACCAGCCCTTTTTGTAAATGGGGCATCGACTTCATGACTTGTAATCCCCCCTCCATCAATGGTCATAAACACATTGTTGTCACCGTCGATTACTTCACCAAATGGGCAGAAGCTATGCCCACCTTCAACAACACCGCTGACACTGCAACATGTTTTTTATTTAACCACATCATATCCCTCTTTGGAGTACCACTCCAACTTGTTTCCGATCATGGGAAACACTTCGAGAATGAGATCTTCGTCGAACTCTCATCCCGGTTAGGATTCTCTCACGAGTTTGCCTCACCATATTACCCTCAGTCTAATGAATAGGTCGAAGCAGTTAACAAAGTCCTCAAGACCATGTTACAGCGCACGGTTAATAAACATAAAACCAATTGGAATCATATGTTATTTTCTGTGCTATGGGCTTATCGAATGACAGTAAAGACCGCTACAGGTTTCACGCCATTTCATTTAGTCCATGGGATCGAGGCAACTCTTCCCATCAAGTGTGAAATTCCCACCCTTCGCACCGCAATTGAGCTATTACCTGACACTGCTCCAATGGAGCAGCGCTTGCTGAACTTGGAGTCGCTGGATGAAGATCGTCGATCTTCATTACAAAACAATGAGACAGCTAAAAAATGATCCAAGGCTACCTTTGATCGCCATATCAACCTTCAATCATTCCNACCGTACGACTGTGAAAATAGCTACTGGTTTCACACCATTTCATCTAGTCCATGGGGTCGAGGCCACTCTTCCCATCGAGTGCGAAATTCCCACCTTACGCACCACAATTGAGCTATTACCCGACACTGCTCCAATGGAGCAGCACTTGCTGAACTTAGAGTCTCTGGATGAAGATCATCGATCTTCATTACAGAACAACGAGGCAGCTAAAAAATGATCCAAGACTACCTTTGATCGACATGTCAACCTTCGCTCATTTCGCGAAGGTGACCTCATCCTGGCTTATGATATCACTCATGATACCTTTGGCCACGGAAAATTTGAGTCACTCTGGCATGGCCCATACATTATCCAACATTGCCTCACCAAAGGCTCATACATCCTAGCCTCCCCTGAAGGCCTCTCTCTCAAAGAACCCATCAACGGGTTGTATCTAAAGAAATTTTATGCTTAAATGTAGTCATTCTACTTTAGGTTATTTCTTTTATAGAGTTTTTAATCTTTTTTCCATCCCTCATGTCTAAACTATCCTTTGTGCTATTGACAGATGCTTCTTCGACCAACCTACCACATCGGTTATGTCGACGACACCAGTCGTTGGACACAAAATCTCACTTCGGCCGCTTGGGCTCTCTACACCCCCTCACATGAAATGCTCCATTCGAGTGGTATATGTTTGGGTTCAGCAACCAACAACCAAGCCAAATACACCGTCGTCATCGGCCTCCTGGCCGATGCCCAACATCATCGTATTCGTCACCTCAGCATCTTCCTCGACTCTCAACTAGTCATACTCCAACTCAACAATGTGTACCGCATCCATGACCCTTGCCTCTTTTGCAAATACCTGCAGGTTAGACTTTTATCTCGACATTTTGATTCCATTACATTTACACATATTCCAAGACAATTGAATCAAATTATGGATAACATAGCTAATATTGTGTTAGACTGGCATATATCACATCAAGCTACCTCTACACATACATAAACATATAACACAAACTGTCATCACATATATAGATTAGACATCATCAATACATTAACAAAACACATGTAAACACCACATAGATCTCAAGAATGTATACTCATGTATATATCGAAAGGTCCACAGTGCCATCCAAATGTTTACATACAAAAAATACAATTATCCACAGGCCAATGAAGCACCTCGGTACAAAATGGGCTCACTAGCCTATCTACAAAAAATATATATACATCAATACATAGAGCACCACTCATGGTGCCTCTAGAGCACTACTGCCTGATCCTCCTTCAGGCGGTGGCAGCCCACCACCACCTGCCCCTCCCTCAGGTAGTGGTGGTCCACCCCCTACCAGTCCCTCCTACCCTGGCGACAGTCGTCCGGTCATCATAGTACTAGCCACTACTTCTCGCCGTACTACGACCCGCCATGGCGGCGGAACCCCCATGCACTGCTCCAGGATACCCTCATCCTGTATGCGAGACCATATTCCCTCAAGCACTTCTTGTAACACCACCTCCAGAAAATGGCGTATGTCCTCAAAATCCACTCCGGCAGCCGCCGGAGGAGAGTGTGATGGCCCTGCACCAGGGTCATCAAACCGGTGTCTCCTCGCTTCCCTCTCTGGCTCAGCTAGTTTCACTGCGACATCCTCACGCCGACATCTCTCTCTTCACGACAGTCTCTCCGGCTCCTGACGAGCCGATGCTCTCTGCAAATCCACCTCACGCCCATGAGGTGCCACATATGCACATACAAACAAACAACATATAGTATCAACATCTATATCATATACATATGGAATGCTATCTCAAAAACACAAAAACATACATATCAACATCATCAACATACCTCGGTGGTCAAACACCTTCCCTGGAGGTAGCACCATGTCCGGATCCTCCTGGAAGTCAACCCCGGCATAGGGGTACCGCAATATCACCTATGGCATATGTCGCCATACCTATGTCGCCTCTGTAGTGAAGAAGTGGCCACCCTCGCCACCACCATGGCGAAGAAACATAGTTGACCATCGCCTCAGCCACGACTCTCATTCCCTAGGCGCACCCAATAGAATCCTTGGGCGCAACATCATCACCCTCTCCAGAAACTAGGCCACCAGGATGGACCCGAAGGAAAACTCTCCCGTATCTATGGAATGACAGTGGTCCAGCTACCCCACCATCCTGGAATGCAGCGTAAACCCCCAGGTGAAATGCTCGCCAGCCAACACTCTTTCCATCACCATCAGTTGGCCACCGCTGATCCACTATGTCGCCAGCAAACCATACACTCTCACAATCATCACTGCTATACATCGATGCTCTAGGGCATCCATCACCCCAATGCTCACAATTGTGCCAGACATATAGTTCGGCCCCGAACAATATCTCCGACCCACCGTCGCTAGCGGCGTATCTCTTAGTAGAACTGGCTCCGCTGGTAGGGGCGTTCCCCGAAATGGGAGCCCAGTCAAAAAATACACATCCTCCACCGCAGTGAAGGGAATATTCTCTCCCCGCACTATGAAGCAGTGCAGGTACGAACTCCACATCCAGATAAGAAACTGCAGGATATATTCCTGCGCCCGTATCAAGGGGCACTCAAAGAACTTCAGCAGCCCACAGGCTACCAAAGTCGCATGTACACCTGGGTCCTCAATAGCCATGGCGTCTCACAACTGGGACCAATCCTGCTCTCGCCAAACAATAGGCATCGCGCCCGAAGCTCACCTACACAACATAAAACCATCCTAAGTCAGCCACATGGACAATAAACAACATAAAAAAGACACGTTTTACACCCGTCAACCCTGCCTCCACGGCGCGGTTGTTTAACCCACAGGAACGCACACATGCATGCCTGTACACCCCACAGGCGTGCACGTGTGTGTGCTTGTTCACTACACAGGCGCTCACTTGTGTGCAACTGTTCACTACACAGGCGTGCTCTCAGGTGCGCCTGTTCACTCTACAGGTGCGCAAAAGGGCGCGCCTGTTCAACCGACAGCCGCACACATGTGAACACCTATTTAACCAACATGCACGCCCAATGTGTGTGCCCTTTATCCCCTTACCAACATTCCCATGCACGTCTATCCTGTGGACAAGCGTGCAGATGTGCGCGCCTATTACCAGATCGCTCACCCATGTGGGGCCCACACCCCTAAACACCCCTGTACGGCCCTCCGTACAGCCTCTGCCCAAAAACTGAAACCCTAATTCTATGCAGGATGATTAGACCACTAACCTAACACTCGCGGGGCCTCAATCGGATGCCTTGTCCTCCCAGAATCTCACAATTTCCTCTGAATGCTTCTCGTCCAATCACTATAGCAGCAAGTACAAATGATGTGGCAATGTGGGCCCTACAACTATATATAGGCCTTTTTGCCAAACTTCCACTCACCATTCCGGGAGCCCCAGGTGTCCATTTCTCGATCTGTCTTTAGCCACAGGATCAACATCCCATCATCTACATCACAACAGTGCCTGGGCCTCTTTTCATGCTGAGCCCCTGGGACACCATTTTTCATACCCTGATCAGGTATGCATGCACATATTCACACTTATCAAATACATGCTCATATATTTGATTATCTTCAGATATTGTTCATGTCAGGTATTTGGTTTTCATGTGTGCAGGTACTTGGTCATCATACATCGACACAACCCCTTCAGGTATATACTCAACACTAGCATGTAGTCATTCCCTTTGAATCTCACTTACATTTCCAGTCACACCCTCTAACATTTTCCTCTAGGATCCCCATTTCTGGCTCTGCAGTACCCACACATCCATTTGCATCTTCGATAATGTCACCCGGTAGCACTCTTACCCACATGAGTTGTCCCATTCATAGCACCCTTTGGCACTTCTGACACTCATGTTGTTTTTCAAAACCCTTTAGGGATGGGAGTCCCGATAGTCTTACATCATGTCGTGAATCAACCACATACTCCTTCTCCTCATTTTCCTAGCTTTCCCAACGAACTCCCAGATTATCTCTCCACGGTTCTATTGTCGGGCTGCACCTCCGCAGTAGCATGAACCCTCCATTTCATCCACAATCTGTTTACCCATCTACAAATCTCCCTTCATTTCACCTACCTCATACAGAAACCCACCCATGGGGCCCCCACCCTTCATCAGTTCTCCGAGCAAAGTATGCCCTACACGGGCCAACCATATCACACTGGGGCACCTGTTTCTATATTTGTACACTTCTCCCAAATTATTCATTATTTATTGTACAAACACCTTTATTTCCAGTCGTTACATTACCTTTTTGTCGTCACCTTTGGCGACCTACTTCCCTTTTTTTGGCCAACTACAACCCATGTCACCCTTGGTTGGAGCACTACTTATCATCCACCCTTGCCAGCATCATCCATATCTTCAAAGTATCCCATAGGCCACTTACCTTTTCCCTTTGAATTTGTTCACCTTGTCCTGCCTCTGGCACAACTTATCCCCGGTCTTGTCATTCCCCTGACACTTGACCTCATTGAACGGTTGCAGCCACTTTTTATCTCACATATACTCCAACCAAGGGCAGTCTTGAGTCTTCCTACATCTTGACTTCGTCCATGTACCTCGTCCACTTCCTAACCTCACCTAGTAGATTTCACGAAGCCATTTTCTTCTGGGAGTCGCGTCCCCCTTCTTTTGTCGACATCAGCAGAGTTTTCCAGAAGGGCGACAATATCTTGATTCTCATTACTCACCCAATGAGAGATCTCCGATGGCACAGAGCGACACACAATTTCTCCCTGCTGTTGTTGACCCCCATAACATTTGACGTCAACACTTTTTCATGTTACGGTGGGTCTTACTTTGCGACTATTGTAGTTAGTTCTTTCATTTGCCGAAGACCTCTGAACTTGGCTGGGCTATCAATGCCCACATAATCGGTGATACTTATTACCGTGATCACTGCCTACTATTCAGAGTATGTTCATCCACAAAATTGTCTTCTACCTTTATCACAACCACCCCTGAGGGCACTGCAGTTGTGTACACCAACACTTAATTCCTCTTTTTTGAGTTACATGACACGAGCATGGGGCATGCCCGCCTCGTTTGTACACAGTTTTCTTTTTAACACACCTTATGGAAGGTCGGGTTCTACCGGTTCCTTTTTCCCTCCAACGGATCTCTCTGGACAATCCCACTATTGCTCTCTCTTACAAAAACACTCTCAGTAGAAGAAACATTGATGGATTTCAGCTATACGTATGCTCCTAACCTCATCCATCAGGGGGCATCTGTTATCACTGAAATCTCATCCGCACATGGTTACAAGAACTCAGTATCGTCAAACAATGATGAAGTCATCCATGGGCCTAAATTAACACCAAAGCATTCATAAAGGGTAAAAAACTATACAAAGTAGTGAAAAATTGAAGGGCTCTATGAAGACACTGGGCGCACGCGCACATGCACGGAACAGGAACGCAGAAATCGCGCACATGCGCACGATGCGCGACTGTTATCGCAAAAATCCGTGCACCTGAGAAACGACGCATTTATGAGAGTGGTTGGCCTCCCACCCACTTATGGTTTAGCTCCCAAGCTGATTTGACACTCAAATCTGGACTGTATTTGACTGGATGGCTGGTCAAAGACCTAGAAATGCCCTAATTAGCCTCTTTTCACACTACAAACTAGTTGAACAATAGCTCAAAGGAATGCTATAAAAAGGCCATGGATACACTTCATTTTTCAAGGAATTCAAAGAAAATTTATGCTTCCATTATTCTCTTGAGGACTCCATCCTTGCCAAGAGTAAATTTTCACCATTGCATTGGGCAATCCATCTCACCCCTTGAGTGGATTAGCAAAGAGTTCTTTCATCATTTTCCATTTTTATTTGTTGTAAGAAGAGCTTGCTTGTGGGGGTCCAAGAGCCCTCCCTTGGAGGAAGAAGGGACTCATAGTCCCCTTGCTTCTCAGTATATTCTTTCACTGATATCAGCCTTATCATTGGTGACATGGGTCTCATTGTTCTTTTTGTCTCTATGTCCCTATGCTCATGAATTTAGTTGTTATTGCATTTCTTAGTTTAATTCTTAGTTGTTGTTTTCTATTTCTTTCCCTAACTCTTTTCCTTGTAGCTGTCCTGCTCAGCAGACCCAACTGAGCTTGCAAGCACCTCTATTTTTCTCACTAAGGTGATGGAATAGGCGCAACAGGCACAAAGAAAGATCTTGAAGACATTTCAAATGAAGGCAAAGAACTATGTGTTGATGTTGGCAAAAGGGAAGATCATTAAGATATTTCAAATGAAAGTAAAGAACCCTAAAAAACCCTTCATTGCAATGATGATGATGAATTTTTCTCTACAAGTGAAGAAGAAGATATCAAAATAGTTGTTGTAAAGTTTGATGGTAATTATCCCATGAAAAGAATAGAAGAAAATCTATTAAAACTTCAAAACGAAATTGAAGAGGGTTTATATAGATATAGAAGTGATCACTATTATATAGACTATAACTATCTTTCAGATAACACTAAAAGGTTTCTTAGGAGTCTAAGGCACATATTGAAGTTAAAAGAAATGATCAAGGAACAAGAAGAGATCAATAAGACTCAATTAGAAGAAGAGATCACAAGACTAAAGAATGGAAAATAATATATAAATATAGATGATGAGAATAGAAAAAGTTTTGAAACCATTGTACATATCAAGACCCAAATTGAAGAATCCAAAAGAATAGAGGAACTATTGAAGATTCAATTAATGAAAAGGAAGAGTCGTGTTGTAAGCTAGAATCTGAAATTGTTGACCTTAGAAAGAAGGTTGAAAAGTCAAACAAATTCTTGAATAGCTCACGAATCTTGGATGAGATCTTGGAAAGTCAAAGATCATCATGTGATA
>SNQJ01S0108074.1:0-29515 GCA_010110895.2 Picea sitchensis
GAAAGAATTTGGCTTGGGATCATTACACATGGATAGTACCCAACCCCGGTGATCATCTTCGTTATGGAAACCAAATGCCTTTGAGCCCAGTCAAATCTGCTTATCAAGCCATTCAATCGGCAACCCCTTCTACCCCCTCTCTTGGTGATTTATCTCCGGATCCATTCCACGTCATTTTTCCTACAGACGAGATGATTATGTCTGTTATGTCCATGGAAGATACCCCTTGGGACGATGGACATCATCATTCCATTCTCTTCCTGGAACAACACACCATTGAGACTTACCAACGGATCTCGACCCCGTTGACCATTGTCATCATTTCTATCGTTCCCGAGTCTATACACGATATGTTCTACGAAGGGAACTTAAGTAATATCTCACCCACCATCCCCCTTAACATATCCATCAAACCTGGAGTTGTCGAAAATGTGCATATCGGAGCTTCGTGTTCCCATGATGAAGTTGTCACCTACAAGTATCTTTTCCAAGAATTTTGCGATGTCTTCACATGGAGCTATGAAGAAATGTTGGGTATTGACCCCGACATTATTGTACACGAGATTAAGACATACCCGGGCGCTAAACCGGTCCGGCAACGACTTCGTCCGGTCCTCCCACGTAAAGCAGTCACTATCAAGATTGAAGTTGAGAAACTTCTCAAAGTTGGCTTTATTTACCCTATGGCTCTAACTGACTGGGTTTCCAATCTTGTTCCAGTTAACAAGAAACAAGGTACGATCCGCATGTGCATTGATTATAGAGACATTAATAAATCTTGTCCCAAAGACAACTTTCCTACCCCCTTCGTTGACCAAATTCTCGACGATTATGCCGGAAGTGAAATCTTCTCTCTGATGGATGGTTTCTCTGGATATAATCAAATCAATATCGTACCAGCAGACCAACACAAGATTGCTTTTATTTGTCCTTGGGGCACTTTCGCCTACCGGAAACTTCCCTTCGGTTTAAAGAATGCCAGCGCAACTTTTCAACGTGTTATGTCTTATGCCTTTCATGATATAAAGCACATTGTGCAGCCATATCTCGATGACTTACCATCTCATTCCATGCGTCGTGTAGATCATCCAACACACCTCTGCACCATTTTCCTTCGCTGTCGGTTTTACCATATACGCTTGAATCCCCACAAATGTGTTTTTTGTGTAGAATCTGTCCGACTTCTAGGATTTATTGTTTCATGTCAAGGGATCAGGGTAGATCCTTTGAAGGTCGAGGTGATTCTCAATCTCCCTCCTCCTTCCTCACTTCGCCAGCTACAAAGTTTGCAAGGGAAGGCAAACTTTCTACGTCGTTTCATCCCAAACTATGTTGAGTTAACTCTTGGTTTTACTCAACTGCTCAAAAAAGTTATGAATTTGTATGGGATATCACTTCCAACAAAGATTTCGACGCTTTAAAACTGACCTTAACCCGTAGCAGAGGATTCATTACCCGATGAATCCCTTTTTCTGATCAGTTTCTATGACCTTTGGTATGGGGATATCATCATATATCTCCAGACCCAGACTTTCCAGCCTGATTTGTCTAGCATTGACCGCCATCGCATACGCTACCAAGCCCGTCAGTATATTATCCTCGGTGATACTCCTTTATCGTCGTGGGATTGACTCCGTTTTTCGATGCTGCCTCACATTTGACGAAGCCAAGAAAGCCCTGAATGACTGCCATTCTGGAGCATGTGGTGGTCACATGTCTGGGTATGCTACTGCCTAGAAGATCTTACAAGCTGGGTATTTTTGGCCTTCTTTATTCAATGATTGTATTATTGTTGTCCAAAAATGTAACGCTTTCCAAACCTACAACAATAAAATATGATCACACCCTGCTCCTCTACACCCTATAGTCTCCGTTGGACCTTTTGCAAAATGGGGTATCGATTTCATGACATGTCACCCTCACTCGGCCGAGGGGCATGGATACATTATTGTAGCCATATATTATTTTACGACATCGACTGAGGTGATGCCAACATTCGACAATACCAGAAAGACTGCAGCACTATTCATATTCAATCACATCATTGCTCGGTTTGGTGTTCCTCAAGCTATCGTTACTGATCACGGTAGCCACTTTAGAAACTTTATGATGTCCGAAATCACCGAAAAGTTGGGTCTTTGCCATGAAAACTCAACACCCTATTACCCATAGGCCAATGGCCCGGTTGAAGCAATAAACAAAGTCCTAATTACCATGCTTCGACGAATGATAGGGATTCACAAAACTAGTTAGCACATGATGTTGTTTTCGGCATTGTGGGCTTACCGGACATCTATCAAGTCTACTACCGGGTTTTCACCTTTCCAGTTAGTTTATGGTATAGAATCCATCTTGCCGATTGAATGTGAGATACCATCTCTAAAGCTCACCGTTGAACTTTTCCCAAACACTTCTACTGAAGAAGAACGTCCATTGTATCTTATGCAACTAGACGAAACCCGTCGCGATGCCACCCTAATTATAAAAACCCAAAAGAAACATGTCAAAGCTCAATATGATAAACATGTCAAACCACGCGTGTTCTCTGAAGGAGATCTAGTTCTCCTTTATGAACAAGATCAGGATTTGTCAGGAGCCGAAAAATTTGAGGCTATGTGGCGAGGTCCTTATATCGTCAGACGGGTGTTGGAAAAAGGAGCCTACGAGTTAGTGGACTATGATGGTATCCCTTTGAGTGAACCCAGAAATGGGCTTTACTTAAAGAAATACTATGATTAGATCATTTGTGCACGAGTGCTTGCATTTTATTGTATCATACTTTTTGTGTGTTACTTTAGTGTGTTTTTTCGTTATTTGGTTTCTACCCTCGACTGCTTACCTTGCGTTGAACTTGGTTTCCAGATGTCAGAGTCTTCACTACCCCACATTGGCTTCGTCGATGGCGCTAGTCGTAGTACTCAGAACTTAGCTTCTGTTGCATGGGAAATTTATGCACCTACAAATGAACTCATCAGTCTACGAGGTGTTTGCATCGATCGTGCGATCAATAATATCACAGAATATAGCGTCGTCATCGAATTGTTGATTGATGTTATTTCGCTTGGTATCCGCCACCTGGTTATACGACTCAACCGCAGCTAGTAGTACTACAGTTAAGTAACGTCTATGCTATCCAAAGTCCTACTTTATTACGGGTATATTTACGAATTCGCCTCTTGGAACGTTATTTTGATTATATCGAATATCAGCACATTCCTAGATGTCTAAATACATTGACTGATGCTTTAGCTAATTATGTGTTAGACAGACATTTGGGACATTTGTGAACCAATCACACATCATATGTATTATACAACACAAAATAAGCCGGTAGAAGCCGTATATATGTATATAACGATCAAAAGTTTTTACAAAAAGTTTATGTCCAAAGATCAAAATCTCAAAATATGAAGCCCATAGCTTCCACAAAATAGCATCATGGATGACGCTCACGATAACATACAACTGCTCAGACTACCCTATGGAGTAGTCAACTAAGAGACTCGGACACGCCCATAGTATGGTGTTTATAACATCTCAGGATCTCTCCAATAGTGATGTATGGGACATCTGCAGTCAGTCCCTCTAAGTTCTGTTCAATCGCCTTGTAGTCCTCAGCATCCCATCTTGCCACCGGAGCCACTTCTTCTCGCCTCTGAATGGGAGATGTCCTTGGCAATCAATACGGCCCCACCTCTCTATTGTCAAAATAATTTTTTTATTAGTCCTTGGATCGAAAATATAAAAACATTTTATATAATAAAATTTGCAAAAACATTTAAAAAGAACAAAATGTGTACTTCTCACCTAAGTCACCTTACTGAGCATCCTCAGGCAGGACCAAATCCGGATCTCCTCGAAAATCCAAACCGGCATATGCGTAGTCATCGATCATCAACATCTAGGGCCTCAACTAGTCAAAAAACAAATCATTATATTTGATTATAGGCCCTGTTACGTGCCGAGCCATGAGGTTACACCACCTTAGCATCCCCGGATCCTGTGGAGCCGGTAAACCCCAATCTACCTGTAGACGCAGCAATGGGACCCTCTCAAGGAAGAAAGACACCAAAATCAACCTGTACCTGAACTGCTTTAGGTCGCCCCTTCTACACTTGGTCAGTTTCCTTTTCATGCTGCGGAGAACCGCATCCAACCAGTTAAAAACCCAAGGCTCTATGCACTCTATTGCGTATTGTAAATAGCTCTGGAGAGCCATGTGTGGAGCTGCGCTCCCAGCCATGCGTGCAATGGTAAACAAGATAGTCCGTAGGGTCAAATCTTGGACCCCCCAAATGGAAACCTTACCCTTGCTTCTCTCTTCCTCAGGAACACAATATCGGTGAACATACTTGCTCATAGGAAGTCCACCACCCCTACCTCCAGTCAAAGTCGCATGGGATCCACATAGTGACAACCCCGTTAGAAAATAGATATCCTCGATATCTAGTGAAAGTGTGTGGACCCCTACATGAAATACATGTTGGTCCACATCCCACATGTGGACTAGGTACACTGACAACCTGAGTTGGGCTCTCATGCCCGGGATCCTAAAAAATTTTAAGACCCCACATTCCCGGAGAGCAGCAATTGTACGCGGATCATTTTCGGCAATGGCATCATCCTCCTCGTGTTCTCTTTCCCTCCATTCCAACATCGTGATGATCAATACCTGCAATGGAGTCATGAGAAGGAAGTCAACAACTCATTTTTAACCTCTTGAACAATTTTTTATTGAGCAAAACCACACACAAAAATCTACTTTTTGGCCCTCGCAGGTGAAGTTTTTGCACAGTGCGAGATTCTCGCAGGTGCACTGAAGCCCACCTGTGAAAATCTTAGATTCTCGCAGGTCCCGAATGGCCCACCTGCGAGAATGCTTGAGCACACCTACCGACCCTAAAATGGACTCAAAACTCTAAAATTGGCAATAAAAATCGAAAGTAAACCATGGAAAAGTTGAAAAATCAAGAGATTACCCCATTGGCCGAAACCATTTGCTAAGTGATCACTTGTAGCTCTCGCGATCGACCGATGAAATTTGAGAAAAAAAAGGTGTGTTGGACAAGTTTTTGGCAAAGTAACAATGAAATGGTAAAAATCCCTTTTTACCCATATTTAATCACCTTTTTACTATTTTTCGTTGATTTTTATATTATTTTTATTACTTTTGTCTAAAAACCTAATACCCTAATGGTTTTGTGAGTATGGTTTTTTGCAGATACCTGAACTAGAAGTCCAAACGACGGTATACGGGCATTTTTTCTCTTTTTTATATTCGTCACATGAACGAGTAACTTTTTAGGGTTTTGTAAGGAAAACCTCGAGCTCAGTCTTCATTCGTTATCGCGCTCGAAATACATGAGAACGCAACCGAGTATACTTTTGTCGTCTTTTCGTACTCTTTATGGTAACACGAAAACGACGAAAACAAGGGAGTATCCTTTAAGCTCTTTTCACGCTCCATAAAATGAAAATATTGTCGAGTGATCTTGTTCTTTTCATGCTCGTAAAAGTATTTGAAGAAAACATTCGATGGGCGATAGTTTATCACTTTTTCGGTCTCATCGAACTAGTTTACGAAAAAGGAAATGGGAGAGTTTCTCTTTAAGTATTTTTCAGACTCTCAAAACATGAAAAACTCCCGAGTTTTCTATCTTTGGAATCGTTAAACAAACATCGAAAGGCCCTTATGGGACCGAACCACTCCTTCTTAGGGTTCGTTAAACATACTCTGAGGGACTCGTCCAAAGGATGAGCTTACATCAACAAGCATATTTTATCCTCCTCAAGCTTGTGTTAAAATAAAGAGGTACTTGCCAGAAATGGTGGGGGGAATTTTGGGAAAGGGATATGTTTTGGTATTTGTATTAGTGGCAGTAAGTGTCGCTCTTGAACATGACACTCCATGTTCGTCATTTGAATCCGAGTTGGGAAATCCATTTTTCTCTCGTCTAACTTACTACAAGGTCATATCTTGGGTCATCTTTGAGTCAATGCTGCCAAGACCATTGTCGTGTCATTCATATGTTCAAGAGCAGTCCAAACAAGCCCTCCATTGAGTTGGCCATCTGCAGTTGTCCATTCTTACCATGTCGGCCTTCCCTGTGTCCATTTCAAATCATATTCGTACTTTGACTTGCCCTCAAAATCTGTTACTTATTTCGTGTCATTGATGGGGGATACATCAAGGCCCTCCTGTGACGAGTCTTTTTCCGTCAACTCCAACTCGTTATCTGGGAATAAGACTTAGAAATCATTTAGTACCTTAAAACATGCATGCCTTAATGGCAGGTCTCTTCACTTTCGACAGTGGATTCACATCATTGGTCCCTCATTGAGAGATTCCGCCAAATGTTCGACTTCAGCTCATTTATTCACATTTGTTTGGATTGTACTTAGGTACCTTGGGAGTCATTGGCATCAATGGTGATTTCCCTCGCACTTGTTAATGATTTTCATCAATGACCGGTAATCAAGTGGTTTCTACCATGTTCGGCTTCAACACATGTAATCACATAGTTAGATTCGTACTTTTCAGACAACGGGATTGAAGACCCTGGGTCTTATCTTTTGGCCCAGGCTGCGCTGGAGTATTTATGATTTGTATTGACACATGGATCCATGTCACATGGCTATGTCCTAATCTGCATCTTCTAAACACATAGATCCACGGTGTATTCATGGTGGCTATGTGGTATTTTGGCAACATGGATCCACAGTGTATGATTGGTGGCCATGGCCTACATTTATGATTTCATTCATTTGTGGTTTGAGCATGGAAATGTCTATCTCAGAACTGGTATTATATTCTGCAGATGCTTGATTGTTTGCAGGTTTCTGATTAGGTGCGATCCTTGTTTTTGACACACACACGCATTTTACAAAGTATTTCGGTTGTCACGAGTTCCAGCCTCATACTTTGGGGGGCATTTTGTTACACATTATTTTGGTCACTTTGGTGATGTCTCTACAGTTATGTGTTCAGGCTCTCATAAGGACTTTTTGCATGAGAAAAGTGACTGTTGTCTTCTTCCACAAAACATATTTTTAAGATGATTTCGCGGGCTGACTATGTTGTAGGGTGCGAGAATCTTGATTCTCGTAGGCAACCCTATACCTAGCCTGCGAGGTGTTCGCGGTCTACTATATAGGTAGGGTGCGAACCTGTTTTGAAGCTTAAAAGGAAGAGGAAGTTATGAAGGTTCTAGAAGAGTATCTTCTAGAAAATGAGTTGGCATTCACATGGTTGGCATCCTACTAACTTCTTAGATTTAGTGGGATCATCCTCATCCCTTTAACCATCTCTCCTTCTTCTATATAATGAAGGGTTTCTCAAGGAAGAGATTAAGAAAGATTGAATGGAGAATTGATGAAAGAATTGTGTGAAGAACCTTGTTTGGATTGAAGCTTGAAGACTCTATTTGTCTATCAAGTTGTACTAGATCTTCTTCATGCAAGTGTAGAGCAAGTGTGTGTGTTGGAACCAAGGACCATTGAAAGGAAGCTTGCGACATCAAGGCGATCTGGTTGTATCTTCTACTTTCATTTAATATAATACAGCGACATGTTCCTTTCCCATAAAATCACTCTTATTTTATTGCATAACTCCTTGATCATATGCATAGGTTGACATTGAATATACTTTGCTATCTTCACTTTGGTTGGTTTGTGTTGTCTTGGACCTGATCTCACAAGAGCACCAGAGCGAAGTAGGAACAACAAAGACCTAAGGAAGCAATATAAAGGTATGTCACTCATTCCTTCTTGGTAGTAGATTCAATGACTGCAACTTAGAGAAAGAGTCATGTCCTATCTTGTTTTGTTCTAGATTCAGGTGGATCTAGGGAGATCTATTAGTGTTCGCATATACCGATTTATCCTGTAACAATGTCACAAGATTTCCAACGACGTAAACGACTCATCAAATGGAGTTACGGATCGAAAGATATTTGCAGTCAAAGTTTGGTCAACCTAGCCAAGTCAGCAAGGGATGAGTCAGCATTTGTACTGCTGACGTCAACATCAATACGGATGACATCAGCATCTGTACAGTGTATGTGGCACACATAGGAGGTGAAACGTGTCATGTTGACATTAACATGATGTCATCATGGTGATGTGGCAGCACCAGAGGCTACCACATGTCACTCATTTTTTGTTTTTTCGGGTCGATCCGTGGACCAATTAAAAAGCACCACATGGCAGTCCATACAACCACGTGGCAGACCATATGGTGGAGTGGCAGGATGATGTGGCAAGTGACTCTGCAGGTGATTGGCATGACCCAATGGTTGGTTTCCATGTGGCCCAGTCATGAGCTGCCACATGGCAGTAGGCAAATGCCCAATGAGGGCTCAAGAACCGAATTTCAAAGATAAAAATGGTGGGTCCTCCAAATATGGCAGAACCCCACCAGATCTGGCGACCCAACGGACATATATAAACCACCTCCAAAAATTGGTGAACCACCATACATATATATGCATATAAGTTATAACGACAACCCAAAAGGAGGAGGCCCACGGGCTCGACCCCGGGACCTCCCCCATCGCATACACCTTAACTATAACTCTGCCACTGTTGGGCCAAACGGCCCCATTGTTTATACTGCCCATGAATTTTATTTAAATTTTTAAATCTACCAGTGCACGGGTGAGTGGCACGCGATGGTACAGCCAGGCATATTTTCGAGGCATTTTTTTGTTATTAATTGCAGGTTGTAGGGCACGAAAACTGAGACAAAATTTCTCTTGGGCCTATGAGTTCCAGAGTCGAATTGAGGCGTGGAGACAATAATTTTTGGGTAATTCGATGCCACGAATTCAATGGTGTTGTTTGTTTTCTGATCTGGGCAAATCTTCTGCAGCTTAATTATAGAATGAGGTATACTTATGTATTTTGCCAAATTCTTTTGCTGAGTTAATAAAAAGGCTTACCCATTTAAGAGCAGAACCCAGAGACGCAGTCCACCAGGGACGAACTCCGTTATCAAGTTTTTGTGTTCAGATTTGATGTTTTTGTCTCTTCATTATTGAGTTTTTCCTTATTTAATGGTGCACTTTAATTTGTGCTCATTTAATACAATTTTATATAAGTCACTTCAATGAAAAGATCCTGGATCATGTTGGTATCAGAGCAGTCATATTTGACGTGAATTGTTGAGTGTGAATGCTTACTAGGGCCAAGAATAATCAAGGTGAAGGAACTCTTAAGACTTTCAATCTCGAAGTTGGTCGTGCATCCTAAAGGAAGAAAATGGCAGAAGAGGACAAGCATGATGAACAGGAGAAAAACTTCCATATCATCTTTTATTGCATGTCAGAAATGGTAGAACGAATGTATGGAGACTACGAGAAGAGGATGAAGAAGAAAGGGAAGAAAAAGGAAGCACAAGTTAATGATGATGCTTCGGTAAATCAAGGGGATGGAGGAGATCCTCCTGAGCCTCCATCTTCACCATCAAGTTCTAGTTCTTCTTCCTCTGAGCATTCTAATCATTCTCATCATTCTAACCATAAAGCCTCTTTTAAGAAACCATTTTTAAAGCTTGATGTAAAATTTGCTTTACCTATGTTTAATGGAGATGTTAATCATGAAAAGCTAGATGATTGGATCCAGCAAGTTGAAGTATATTGTCATGTTTAAAATATTGATTAAGAGGAAGTTAAAGTGCAACTGGATTCTCTTCGGTTGGAAGGCACCACTCTCATATGGTGGGAGATCAAACTTCAGGACATAAGTAAGTGTGATAATCTTTTATCCTCATGGTCAGAATTTAAATTGGCAATAAGGAAGCAATTTCATCCATTGGGTTATTTACATAAAGAAATGATGGAATGGCAAACTTTAAGACAAAGTAAAGGTCAAACTGTACAAAGTTTCAAAGAAGAATTTAGGAAGAAATCTCTTGCATTAAACATTCCTTTGGATTCTTATGAAACTCTAATGAAGTATATTGGTGCACTTCACAGTTATATTCATCATACTTTGCTATTTTTTAACCCCACCAGTCTTTACGAAGTTTGTGTGCAAGCCACTCACCTTGAGAACAGGGGAAAGCATGTTCAAGAAGATCCCACAAAGAAACCTTCCAATCTCCCACATAAACCATTTAAGAAGTTTAAAAGGAAGGACAAGAAGACCACCACGGTAAAGAGAGAAGAAGCCATCTTGCACTCATTGCAAGAAAAGTGGTCACGATGATGAACAATGTTGGAAACTACATCCAGAGAAGAGACTGAAACAGTTCGGTGGAAAGGGGAAGACAAAAACCGTTGCTACAGTGCAACAATATCTTGGTTCTGATTCAGGAGACGAAGGAAAGATCACAATGGTTGGAGCACAAGGTAAATATTCACTTCATGCTAGTTCAAATTCCAATAATGAATCTCATGATGATGAATGAAAGAGGAATGAATTATTTCATATCCAATAATGAATCTCATGGATGATGAAATGTGAAAGAGGAATGAGTTATTTCATATAAGAGCTGTATCTAAACACACCAATATAGATACATTATTTGATATGGGTTCTAGTTTGATATCTGAAGCACTTGTCAAAAAGATGTGTTCAGAAACCACATCCAGCATCCCTCCTTGGTTATTGGTATGTGATAAAGAAAACTTGATGTCACCAAACAATGTAGGTTCAGATTTGCTATTGCTTCAAATTGGATTGATGAAGTGGATTTGGATGTTGTATCACTTGATATATGTGTCATAGTGTTGGGAGTCCTTATCTTTAAGATAGAAAAAGAAGTCTCTTTCATCATGAGAACAAATACCACCTACTATAGAGTGGAATATATTGTTAGAGCTCACAGCATGAGGGGGTAAACACAACACTTGTTAGTGCAGGACAAAATGAAGAGACTCATAACACTAATAAGAGATATGTACCCCATGTATAGAGAAAGACAAGTCGGAACATCCGACGGTTTCCAAGGATGTGATCCTTCTAATAAGAAAGAATTAATTGATATTATTTCTAAGTATGATGATATTTTCCAAGAACTAGATGGATTACATCATAAGAGGGAAATCCAACATAAATACATCTTTAGTGGGATTCTCCTCTTCCTAATGTGTGGCAATGTACATGATATCAGTTGTAGAGATGACAGAGATCGAGAAGCAGGTACAAGGCTTATTTGATAAAGGGGTCATCAGGCCCAGATCATATTTGTGTGGTTCTTCGATCGTGATGGTTCCAAATAAAGATGGCAATGGGAAAATGTGTGTCGATTACCGGGCCCAAATAAAATCAATGGTGAAAAATCGATACCCCTTCCTCGTATAGATGATGATTTAATTTGGATCAGTTAAAGAATGTTGTTTATTTCACTAAGGTTGTATTTGTGCAACGATACCATCAGGACCAAAACAGAACAGGATGCATGGAAGTCTACCTTAAACCAAACATGGATTGTTTGGAGGGTTAGTTACCGTTTGGCTTTGTACAGTTCTGCTGGCATGAACCTTCATGTGTGGGATGAATGATGTATTCATGCCTTTCTAGATGATTTTGTGATTGTATATTTAGATGACATTCTTATTTTTAGCTGGACTTGGGATGAACATGTGAGGTATGTAAAGCAAGTATTGATACTTCTAAAAGGGAAATTTGAATGTAAAATTGTCTAAATGTGAATTTGGCAAGACTGTACTTGTGTAATTAGGTCATATTGTAGGAGGAGGACACCTAAGAAGATCCCAAGTACTGGATGTAATTGTAATTGGTCTGAGCCCAAAATTGTAACCGAGATACAAAGCTTCTAGGGTGCAATCCAGTATTGGAGGAGGTTCATCAAACCTCTCCTGTAGCAACTCCTCCTTGCATGCCTTAATCGAAAAAGGTCACTCTCAGTGGGGAAGAAAGAAACAAAATCTTCTGACACTTTGAAGGGAAAAGATCAGTACCGCACCAGTATTAGCACTGTTGAATCTTTAACAACCCTTTGAGATCAAGACAGATGCCAAAAGATACGCAATGGGTGTAGTATTGATGCAATATCGTAAGCCTATTTGTTACCACTTTCAAACTTTTAACCAAGTTGTTGTTAACTATCCCAAGCATAGGATAAAAAGTTGTATGCATTAGTTCTAAAGCGTAAAGAAATCAAAGCACTACTTGTTAGGGGAAGGAAACACATATAGACTCATCAACCCTACAGTATCTCCAAGCACAAACCAAACTACAACAATCCATCACATTTTACAAATGGATGGGTTTCCACAACAATTTCATATATGGTAATCAAGTACAAAAAGCACAAGTAACAAGGTAGTTGATATGCTGCTTTCTAGACCTCCTATCGCTACTTCTATTATTTTGAAGAATGCTTCTTTATCTCATGATAGTTATGTGGAAAAAATACACATTGATGAATATTTTAAAGAAGTATATGAGAATATAACCCATGGTGCACAAGTAGAGAACTATTGTCTACAGGGGAAACTACTCTATCATCCTAGAAAGCTATGTATTCCCATTAGTGAATGAGTCCATGTAATACAAGAAGCTCACTCTTCTCTTTTGTTTGGACATTTTGGGGTAGGGAAAAATATGGCTCATTTCCAGAGGTTTTGTTACTTCTCATCTCAAAAATGAAAGCAGCAATTGTAACTAAATATGTAAAGGGGTGTGATGTTCCAATTTGTAAGCCCACTAATAGAAAACTGGGGCTATACTCACCACTACCTGTTCCATCCCATCCATGGGAAAGTATCTCCATGGATTTTGTAGGGGGTTTAACGATGTCAAAAAGGGGTCATCACTATTTGTATGTTGTAGTGGATAGGTTCAACAAGATGTGTATCTTAATGCCATGTAAAAAGCAAATCATTGATGAGCAGACTGCTAATCTCTTCTTTCAGTATGTTTGGATTCACTTTGGGTTTCCCACATCCATTATCTCGGATCGAGATACTCAATTCCTTGGGGATTTTTGGACAAGCTTGTGGAGAATGATGGACAACAAGTTGAAGAGGAGCACTGCTTTCCATCCACAGACCGACGAACAGACAAAGGTTGTTAATCGAACAGTGGTACTTTTTCTTCAAGGCTACTACAGCAAGCATCCCAAAGTATGGGATGAACATATACCCTATGTACAACATGATTACAACCGAGCCTTACATTCCTCCACTCAGTGTTTTCCTTTTGAGACATGTTTTGGGTACCTACCTAAAGTTCCTTTGGACTTGATGTATGAGAGAGATGCTAATTCAAATGACGAAAGAAATGAAAACAGAGCTCGCAAGTTCATCCAGAGGATCCAACAAGTACACCAAGATGTCAGGGAGCAGTTGGAGAAAATTCAAGCACAGTATAAAGCTCGGTATGACAAACACAGGGTTGATCATCAGTTCCAGGTCGGAGACCAGGTATGGCTTCACATCAGCAAGGAAAGATTGAAGGGTGAAGGTAAGAAACTCAAGCCCATTCTTTATGGACCCTTCACTATTTTGGAGAAAAGTGGTACCAATGATTTTCGTCTAGATCTTCCACCTTATATGCAAATCTACTCAGTTGTAAATGTAGAGAACTTGAAACTTTTTGAACCTCCCATGATCATGGATCAGTATGAGGAAGTTTCAATACCTTCAGTTGATGAATTTTCTCCTGAGTACTTGGATGAGTTAAAGGAAGATATCATCCTGGACAGAAGGTCAAGGACTTCACGCAGGGGTGATGTTGTTTATCTTTGAGTAGGCTTAAAGGGCACACATCTGAGCAAGGCAAAGTGGATTGAGAAGGACAAGGTGAGGGAACTCTTCCCTCATTGATATTTTGATTGATGAAATCTTTTGGTGGTCCAAAAAGCTCTCAGTGGGAAGGTGTGATCCAAAAAGGATCTAGAGAAGACTAAGGACAACTCAAAATTCATAGAAGCAACTCAGGAAGCTCAGAATGGCCTTAGTAGACAGAGAAAGGGAAAAAAATTCAAAGTCCTCGAAACTCAGTGAAAGTGGCATCATCACGAAGAGCACGTTGCAAGCTTTCCAACAGTGTAAATGGCTCGTTAAAGGGAGTTACGGATCAAAAGATATTCACGGTCAAAGTTTGGTCAACCTAGCCCAATCAGCAAGGGATGAGTCAGCATTCTTACTGCTGACGTTAGCATCAGTACGGATGATGTCAACATACATAAAAATGTACGTGGCACATTCAAGAGGTGACATGTGTCATGTTGACATCAGCATGGTGATGTGGTAGCACCATAGGCTGCCATGTGTCACTCATTTTTGGCTTTTTCAGGTCAATCTGTGGACCAATGAAAAAGCGCCACGTGGCAAACCGTACGGTGATCTGGTAGGTGACTATGCAGGTGGTTGGCGTGTCCTAATGTTTGGCTGGAACATGGCCCAATCATGGGCTGCCACGTGGCAGTGGGAAAATGCCCAATGAGGGCCCGAGAACCGAATTTTAAAAACAAAAATGGCGGGTCCGCCAAATCTGGTGGAACCCCACCAAATCTGGCAACCCAATGGACATATCTAAACCACCTCCAAAAATTGACGAACCACCATACATATATATGCATATACATTATAATGACAACCCAAAAGGGGGGGGCGTGGGCTCGACCCTAGGACCTCCCCCATTACATATGCCTTAACTATAGCTTCGCCATCGTTGGGCCAAACAGCCCCATTGTTTATTTCGCCCACGAATTTTATTTAAATTTTGAAATCCAATAGTGCATGGGGGAGTGGCGCATGACGATACAGTCGAGCACAGTTTTCGAGGCATTTTTTTGGAATTAATTGCAAGTTGCATGGCACAAAAACCGAGACAAAATTTCTCTTGGGCCTAGCACTGCTAGAGTTGGATTGAGGGGTGGAGACAATCATTTTTGGGTAATTCGATGCCAAAAATTCAATGGTGATGTATGTTTTCTAATCTGAGCAAAGCTTCTGCAGCTTAATTCCAAAATGAGGTATACTTATGTATTTTGTCAAATTATTTTGTTGAGTTAATAAAAAGGCCTACCCATTTGAGAGCAAGACCCGGAGACATAGTCCACCAAGGACGAACTCCGTTATCAAGTTTTTGTGTTCAGATTTGATGTTTGTGTCTCTTCATTATTGAGCTTTTCCTTCTTTAATGGTGCACTTTAATTTATGCTCATTTAATACAATTCTTTATAAGTCAATTCGATGAAAATACCCTGGATCAGTGTATATATACACATAAATGGGTGAAGTCACGTATTTTTATACAAAAGGTCGTGACTTTACATTTAATTAGTTTAAACATAATAAATAAATAAAATATATATTAGAAGTCATCCCTCCCTGAAAATCTTCATCCTTGAAGCATGGGCAAGCACGAATGTTTAGATCTAAACTCCTCATCTTCCCAAGTAGCTTCATCTTCAGGTAGGTTTTTCCATTTGATTAGATACTCATTAATTCTTCTAGAACTCAAGGATTTGGTTCATACTTTCAGGATGCCTTCAAGAAGTAAAATTAACCTTCCTTCTTCATCTAAAATAGGAAACTTTGTTTGTATATGGATGGTAGGACCTAGCTTTTTCTTCAAACAAGAAACATGAAAAACGTCATGCAATTTTCCTTTATTTGGAATATTAAGAGAATAAGCAACTTGTCCAAATCTCTTTCAAATTTGATAGGGTCCATAAAACTTAGGAGCCAGTTTGTGTTTCTTGTAATTTCTAAGAGAACTCTGCTTGTAAGGTTGTAGTCGAAAAAACACCCAATCGCCTGTCATAAATTCTCTATCGGTTCTTCTTTTGTCAGCTTGTTGTTTCATTTGGTTCCTTGCTTGTTCGAGGTGAGCTTTAAGAGTGTGTAAAACTTCATCCATCGCGGCTAGATAATCTTTCATAGCAGGAACCTTAGAATTGATAACATACTCCTTAATGGAGGGAGGCAAATAACCATACAGTGCTCCAAACGGGGACATTTCTGCTAAGGTATGATATGTACTATTGTACCACCATTATGCAAGATGTAACCAATTGATCCATTGTGTCTGACGATCATTCACAAAATTCCTTATGTACCCTTCAAGGCATTTATTAACTACTTCAGCCTGGCCATCTATTTGGGGATGGTATGAAGTACTCATGGTTAAGGATGTCCCCACCTGGTGAAATAGTTCCTTCCAAAAATTGATAGTAAACTTGGGATCCCTATCGCTTACGATAACTTTGGTAAATCTATGAAGCTTAAAAATATTTTTAACATGCCTATCAACGACTTGGCTAGCATAGGATTTTGAAGAAATCCCGACAAAATGGGCATATTATATTAGTTGATCTACGATTACAAATATAACATCTTTTCCTTCAAAGTTAGGAAGACCAGTAATAAATTCCATAGATATTTCAGACCATTTTTGGGTTGGGACATGAAAGGGTCGTAGAAGACCTGGAGGAGAAATAGTTTCAAACTTTTTTTGTTGACAGGTGTCACATTCTGCCACATATTTCTGAGTGTTGGATCACGTACATTTCCAAAAGAAGGACTGACATATATTTTAGTAAGTTTTGAAAAACCCCACATGGCATGTTGTCGTAGAATCATGATTTTCTTTCAAAGCTTGGAGTTTGAACTTGGAAGAGTTGAGTAAAAATATTTGTTGTTTGTACCACAAAATTTCATTCTCCCAAGTGAATTTAGGATTTGCAGTTGGGTTGCTTTCAACTTCCTCTATTAGCCTCCTCATTTGTGGATTTTTGATATACTCGGTTTCAACTTCTGAGATCCATTCCAAAACGATGATGGAAATAGCACATATTGTAGCGTCATTATCAAGTTTCCTTGATAGCCCATTGTTGTGGGTGGGAAATCCCTCCTGCGGACTAGCATTAAGGGTTTTATCATGCATGCAGAAATGACCTAAAGTCTCCTACTTCTTACCAACATCCCAATCATAAACCCCATTATTCATATGCAAATAAAAGGTTAAAGAGATCAAATTATTGTACCTTAGTTTCCGTGTTTGATGTCGATCCCTTTAACGTTTGGTTGCTCCTTGACTGCAAATCTCCTCCCAACGCTGACCTGCATTCATAAAAGACAAACAAATAACTCCACATGCATATGATCTATAAACTAATGGGTTAGAGATTCTATCAAAATATAATCAATCTTTAAACATTTGAAAACCTCATATGGTGGGACAGGAAAAGTACTTCTTTTATTAATCTCACAAGAATACCTTACAATAGTGAGATCGGCCACTGCTCCTCGAATCTGGTCCTAGGCTCCTCTTCAACTATGCTCCAATAGCTTTTGTTTATGCTTCTCTTCACACAATAGTTGCAAAAGGTTGGGGCAAGGGGAATGCTAAATCGGGTATACTTTCTTTGCTATGATTTTCCCCCTCTCAAATGGGACCCCTACCCCTTCTTTTATAGGCTAGAAAGGGCTAGATATTTGGTCAAGTGACCGACTATGGGCGGTCAAACAGTTTAGTTAACTTACCCAAAACTGTGTGTTTCATCTGCAACTTTCCATTTTTCGTGCTTTTTAGGTATATGTGGGTTGTAGTGGGTCAACCAGCGTATACACGCATGTAGTAGTGGAGCAGGGCACGTATGCCTTCAAAAAGGGTGTTTTTTAAGAAGTTGTTCAGTAGTGGCTTTGGCAAAGAAGGCAAATGAGATGGCCTGATGCCAGGTAAGCATGTCTGGTGCAATTTAGGGTTATAACATATGCCCCCTAATGTGTGAGGTCAGAAGATCATCTGATGGCCGAAATACATTATCAATCTTCACCAACGTACCAAACAAGTGAGCCCAAGGACCAGAATTCGGGAGGTGCCATCTGCAAAATAACAATTGTCTCATCGAGGTGGGCATACCCATGCTCAAAATGAAATAAAATCATGGCTACCAATCAAATACACTGTAGATCCATGTCATATAACTATATAAAGTGTAGTAGTGAGAAATACACGACGGATCTACATCTCGAAATCAAAAAGATATACATGTATAGTATCCATCTTCAAGAAGTGAATAAGGCCTGATGGCTAGAGATGAGGCCTTCAGAGCTCGAGCAACAGCTTCAAAATATTCACAACTCGGGTAGGAGTGTAATATGAGTGTACGACTTCACTACCCGGAGGTCTTCAACGGCTTGTGACTAGAGGATTTTGATGATCAAGTTGAGGGCTTCATGGATTTCAAACAAATACTTGATTGGGCTTTTGGGATGACCGGGCAAGGGTAAGAAACAATTTGCAGATGGGGCTGACTCAAGCTTGGTAATAACTTCCCTTGAACAATAGCACGACAAAAGATGAGACTCAGACAACATGATATTTTGACATAAGTTCACGATGTAGGAGGCACCGCAAACTCTCCATATGTTTGGAAGAATAACCAAATGGATGAGGACACAGCTCTATGTAGTGAGAACAACTTCCTAAGGTCATGTTAAATCCCAAGGCTTGATGAACAAACGGAAGGATGTGCTTTTTCTAAGGGCGACTCATTGTGCTGCCAATAAAAAGAAAATACTTTTCCCTTCCTCTTTTTGGGGTATATTTGATTTTTTTTTTTTTGTCTTTTTCAATAATTTTGGAAAGCTTTAAAATGAATAAAAGAATGTTACGTTACAAAGGAGGATCGAGTGTCACAGACATACTAGTTCCAAGCGCACGGAACACATGGATGCTTAGGGCAAAGGGACATATGCAGGAAAAGGACACTCGGGAAAAATCCTCCATGGGCCAAAGGTGTCAAGACGCAGAGGCAAAGTGCTACAGGGCTTGCGTATAAGACATGCTTCAGATGGTTCAGTTGAGAGCAACATGGAGCCGTCATTAGGCCAAAGACGCAGGTATGAAACCGTGATTAATAAGACACACAATGGTAACGTCCTTTGATGTAATTTTAACAAGCCCAAAGAAGGTAAGCTCGATGGTTTTTCATATTTAGAGAGTCCGAAAAAGCGTAAAAGGAGACTCCACGGAGGTACCTTTTTCAAAGATAGTCTAGTCGGTTTGAAAAAGGGGTAAACTAGCACCGACCAGACGTCTATTCAAAATCCTTTTAACAAGTGTGACAAAAGACAATATCACTCGGCAATCTTTTCATTTTTAAAAATTCTAAAAAGAGGTTAACTATGGACTATTCTTCTAGACCAATTTTAACGAGTGTGAAAGAATAAGGTCACTCGACAATCTTTTCAATTTTAGGGAGTTTGAAAAGAGCTTAACTATGGACTCTGTGGGGGTTCCTTTTTCGTAAATTTAGTCCCTTAGGCCCGAAAAAGGGTTAAAATCATACCTGAGAATACTCTTCTATGGAACCGAAGCTCCTAGAGTATACCTTTGTTCATACAGTTGACCATCTGGACCGAAAAAGGGGTAAACTACCGTCAGACATACGTGACTTCAAAATTCATTTTAGCGAGCGTGAAAGGCCACAAGATCGCTTGGCAATCTTTTCATGTTTAGAGGGTCTGAAAAGGGCTTAAAAGAAGACCCATGGGGGCTATGACTCATGTATGAAACTGGTTCAGGTAAAGCCCACTGCCAGGCTCAGACCAAGAATCTCTTCGATAGTCAACTTGGAAAGTCTCCCAAAAGGGAAGAAAACACAAACCACGATGCAAGTCCTCCCTCGGTATAGAAACCGTAGTCATGGCTTCAAGAATAGCTTCGTCTGAAGGAAATTCAAAATCCAAGAAATCATGCAAACGAGGGTCGACAGCAGCACATATGAGTTAGCTTAGGAACTTAACGATTACTAAAGAGCTAGAGACGACAAATACTAAGCTATTTGGGGGTTGAGCCGAGAATAGGAGAAGAGTGGGTCGGGTTCACTATTAAAGCTGAAAGAATCGAGGACTAGCACTGGATTCGCTCAAGCCATAACTGGGAAGGAAAGGGATATGACGTGGGTATTGCTACTCCATCCAGCCATCCATTGATATTGACTCATCCATCTATGCTTACCCCTACCACCAAAAAGAGCTACTAACATCATATATTATGCTCCTACATACCAGGGAAGGACATTGGAAGATAGGAATATGCACTTATCGGTCCTCTACCTATGTATCCCTCTACCAAACGTGCACTTATAACCCCAAAGGGTGAAGTAAACTGACCATACTCCATATGACGATGGAGGCTCTAGGTAGGACTGGCAGAGTCTATCAACGAAGAATCAAAAGCACAAGAGCTTGAGGATCTACAAACAATGAGATCGGACTCAGGAGGAGACTCAAGATCACTTGGACCTAGAGGGGGAAGCAAGGGCTCCCATGCCCCCATTGGATAAACCAATAGATCAATTGTTGGGACCAAGTCTCGAGAAGGAAAACATGATTTCACAGGTTCCTGCTCAGAAGCAATTGAACACCAAGGACAAGACGCCACATAATTAACCCATGGCAGGGTAGAGTCTACATGAACACTAGGAACATGTAAAGGGGTAGTTTGAAATAACGTCGAATTAGGATGGTGATTATCATATGCAAGCTGGTCAATAGTGACAATGCTTCCATTATGAGGGAAATGCATCACTCGGAATAGCGTAGACACCACAACGTTCATAGCATATACATAATCATGCCCGAGAAGCATGTTGAAATCTAATGGGCCTTGCACCACTATAACATCGACAAGGACAGTCTTCCCACCTAAAGAAATAGGCATCCAAGGAAGAATCCCCAAATATTCACTAGGACGTCTGTCAAAAGCCAACAGCTCATGCGAAGCAGACACAAGCTCTGGAGATCCCAAGACTTTCCAAACCGAGGAGGATAAAATACTTGCAGAGGCTCCTTCATCCATAATACATCGATAAATGTTTGTTGAATTAACTTCAACCCTTATTTGAAAAGGTGCAGAAGAAGGAAAACGAGGCTCAACAAGGTCATTCCAATCAAAGGAAACCATCCTAGGGCTTGGAGGGGGTGTGCTTGGAATGAGCAGAATGCCCCCTTGTTCTGAACGCATTGAACTAGAAATGCTAAAAGCATAGTGGGTAGACACATCACTCCCCGAGAGAAGAGTGGGATCAGCCGAAGAATGCAACGACATGACCACTTTGGTAGACTCAACACTCTCCAAGAGAAGAGTGGGATCAATCGAAGACTGCATCGGCTTGACCACTTTCTCAACCAATGGTTGAAAAGGTTGTGAGACTACATGGTCTAAAGGCACCTCACCCCCCAAAAGAGGAGTGGGATCAGCTGATGACTGCATCAGCATGACCACTTTCTCAACCAATGGTTGAATAGGCTGAGAGACTACATGGTCTAAAGGCACCTCACCCCCCAAAAGAGGAGTGGGATCAGCTAATGACTGCATCAGCATGACCACTTCATCAACCAAAGACTAAATAAACTATGAGGAAACCTTAGAAGACTCAGAATCAGAAGAGATTGCAGACAGGGACCACAATCTTCGTACCTCTGGAAGGCCAGGGCATAAATGAGTAAGGTGATCTCCCTTGCAAAGCTTACAAGGGAACTTAGGCTTACGTCCTATCTGTCTAGGTTTCTCAACAGAATCGATGTTGCCAGCATGACTAGCAGTGGTTGGTTGCACATCTCCAACATGACTTGCAGAGGTTGATGATGGGTCGATAACATGACTTACAGAGGCTACAGACCTATTTTCAGTATGACTAGAAGGGACTGGACTTTTGCCCCCAACATGACTGGTAGGAGCTGGGTGAGTGACCCCAATGTGACTTGCAGAGTCTAGGTGTTGGTCTTCAACATGACTTGCAGAGGTTGAGGACCTATCTTCAAAATGACTCGCAGAGGTTGGTGATTTCTTCTTCCTATTCTTCATCTTTCTACTTCGTTTAGGCTTCTGGTTACTAGTAACTATACTTTCACCAGGGGCGGGAGAAGCAGGAGGAGAAGACTTTGTTGACGAAGGAACATCAACATGGTGCCCATGACATAAGGTGATCAACTGATAAGCGTCAAGAGCATTCAGGACATTTGGAATGGTACCCAACCAAACCGGTAGTCCCACATTCAATCCATGAATGTACAAAGTGGCCATCAAAGGGACACCAGCATTTCCCAAGAAAGGAAAAGCACAAGAATCCCCTTGTGAAGGGGTTCCTTGGTTGGTATCGTCGGGGTCTTTAGCCATGAAGATCTTATGCATAGGTTCTCCCCTTGCGGGATCGTTCAAGTCCGTAAAAGTCTCACACACTGACTCTGGTGAACCAGTGGTATCAAAACAACACCTATAAAGAGGCGGCTCCACGTTTCTAGGCAAAAGACCAAAAATTCCTCACGACCGGCGGAGTGGGCGATCTACCACCCTAGGTCAGAGACCCAAATCAATGACTGACTAACTCACTATGGAAAACTAGGGAGCATAGAGCACACACTAGAAAAACTCCTAAAGGCAAATCAAGCAAACGACTAACTAGTTGGAAGAACAGTTACACCAGCCAACACTAGAGCAACTTACCGGTGCAAGTGCAACTCGAATACGGAAGCACCCTCTTGGTATTCTCTGCAAAGTGTGGCCTGATGTCTTCCCTAGGTACTGTGGTATACCCCCACGGTCACCTATGTAAGTCCCTAAAATAAAGGCAACTAGATTCCAGCTCATGGACAATCACTAGGCGGGTACAGTCGACAGTCGGGTGGACCACAATGAGCGGGGTATCAAGCCCGAAACCTATCAAGGGTATTGAAAGCAAGTGTTCCGGAAGACGACTGGGGACCTTGAACAAATTCGAGACCCACGAAGCTCCATGGAAAATGCAATCAACGGAATCCCAAGACAAGTCCTCTATATGTGTTCCCCACTACGCTTGGTTCGGCTTTGGAGGGGTTATCTCCGCTACCTTTCCGCATGCAACCTTGTGTTTAGCCCTTGCGTTAGAGAGGGGTCCCAGATAATTTCCACGTTGCTAGACTTCTACACTCCCTAGCACAGACTCCAATGTTTGATTTAATGGCCTTGAAGAGTTTCCTCTCCAACCTAATTCAAGGCCCTAACCCTAAACTAGTTGATGGACCCTACAAACATAAAAGTCTAGTTATTTTTAATTAGCGTTCTTTTTAAGGCTTGATTTAATCAAAAGGTGTGGTAGTCCAACTGATGTTGTTAAGACTCTTGCAGAAAAAAGAAATGATAAGAACACTAGCAAAGAATGATTATCTTTCTTATTTTCTTTTGAAATGCTTTTAAAATTAGAAGAAAACACAATGCTACGTGAATTTCTTTTTATTTTTCAAATAACAATGCAAAGAAGATGCCAAGAAATAAAGAGACCTAAGAAGCTATTTTTTTTTATATTTTCTTCCAATCAAAGCAGAGGTAACAAAAGCTTCTAAAAGAAACTGATGAATGTACGATTCATGACCACGAGAAGGAATTTTTTTTCAAAATGCAACTCATTTTTCTTAAAATTTCAAGCTAAAAATAACTTTAAAAAACTAGGAAACACAAGAAATATTTCAAATGAAAAAGCAAGCTATGTTGGAATACAACCTAGGCTAAAATTGCTTATGACAGAGACCATAAAGAAACAAGAAAAACCTGGGAAGTAAAAACTTGACAGGGAAGAGGATGACTGCCTCCTCAAAATTTTCTAGACAGACACACGACTGTCACTTCAACAGCTAGCGTATACACGCAGGCTGACCAAAGACAGAACGTGTATGCACACGTGTAGGCCCATTACAAGCTGTGTGTGCCTCTGCTTCTCCTCAAAAGAAGAAATACAAGTAGCTAAGCTCAGGCAGGGAGTACTGGTATTGAAAACCAGAACCCCTTAAAGGTACAAAAACTCACTTTAACAGAAAAAAAAACAAAAAAAAAACAAGGAAATTTGAGAAAACAAAGCTAATCTGAGGTTATACCTAGGCTATTGACTGCAACAATAGAAACCAGAACTAGATCCAGAAAACCCCTGAGAAGGATCACTTCTGAGAGGGAAGAGGACGATTGCCTCTCTTTAAAAAAAAAAAAAATTCTGGACTCAGACACGCGACTGATCTTTCAGCAGCCAACGTATGTACGCGGGATGTATGAAGTCAGGGCACATGTATACGTGGGAAGACTTTCTGCAGGCCGTGTATGCCTTTGTGGCTTCTCGAAAAAAGAAAAAAAAAATCAAGCGAAGGAAGCAGGGAGTACTGGTATGGAAGACCAGAATCCCCACTAGCTCAGACTTTTGCATAAACTCAAAAAAAGGTAGTAAAACCAATTAAAAATACCCAACAAGTATCCCCAAAAACCCTAGAGATCTCCCAGTATGGTTGCCAATTCTGTTGTGGGTGGGAAATCCCTCCTATGGACTAGCATTAAGGGTTTTATCATGCATGCAAAAATGACCTAAAGTCTCCTACTTCTTACCAACATCCCAATCATAAACCCCATTATTCATATGCAAATAAAAGGTTAAAGAGATCAAATTATTGTACCTTAGTTTCCGTGTTTGATGTCGATCCCTTTAATGTTTCGTCGCTCCTTGACTGCAACTCTCCTCCCAACGTTGACCTGCATTCATAAAATACAAACAAAGAACTCCACATGCATATGATCTATAAACTAATGGGTTAGAGATTCTATCAAAATATAATCAATCTTTAAACATTTGAAAATCTCATATGGCGAGACAGGAAAAGTACTTCTTTTATTAATCTCACAAGAATACCTTACAATAGTGAGATCGACCACTGCTCCTCGAATCTGGTCCTGGGCTCCTCTTCAACTGTGCTCCAACTGCTTTCGTTTATGCTTCTCTTCACACAATAGTTGCAAAAGATTGGGGCAAGGGGAATGCTAAATCGGGTATAGTTTATTTGCTATGATTTTCCCCCTCTCAAATGGGACCCCTGCCCCTTCTTTTATAGGCTAGAAAGGGCTAGGTATTTGGTCAAGTGACTGGCTATGGGCGGTCAAATGGTTTAGTTAACTTACCCAAAACTGTGTGTTCAGACTGAAACTTTCCATTTTTCGTGCTTTTTAGATATACGCGGGCTGTAGTAGGTCAGCCAGCGTACACACGCATGCAGTAGTGGAGCAAGGCGCATATGCCTTCAAAAAGGGTGTTTTTTAAGAAGTTTTCAGTAGTGGCTTTGGAAAAGAAGGCAAATGAGATGGCATGATGCCAGGTAAGCATGTCTGGTGCAATTTAGGGTTATAACACCCGTCCACCACCAAATTCTCCCTTCCTTTTTTATAAAGAATATTAAAATCAAAGACCTAGATTTTGCTCAACCATTTGTGTTGCTCTTATGAAAGGTTTTTCTGAGTTAAAAAATACTTCAAGCTATCATGGTCCATTTTCACAAGAAATTTTGTTCCCAGCAAGTATTGTTTCCACTTAACCAAGGCATGCATAATTGCCAACATTTCTTTGTCATATGTTGATTTTGTTTGCTCCCTTGGTTTGAATTTTTTACTTTCGAATGCAATGGGATGATTATCTTGCATAAGTACGACACCTAATCATGTTCCTGAAGCATCTCATTCAAGGAAAAATGTTTTGGATAAATTTGGAGCTGAAAAAACTAGGGTGGATGTCATTAAAAGCTTCAACCTCTAAAACACGCTTCAACTTCATCGTTCCATTTAAACGCATATTTTTTCAGTAACGTTGTTAATGGGGCCAAAATGTATGCGTAGTTTCAAACAAATCTTCTATGGTGCCAGGTAAGACCCAGGAATCCTCGTAATGATGTGATTGATTTGGCGCTAGGCCACTTAGTAACTGCCGCAATTTTCATCGGATCAACCTTGATTCCTTCATCTGATACGACATGTCCCAAAAATACTATCTCTTTTTGTCCAAAACTGCATTTAGATTTGTTAGCGTAGAACTTATTCTCTTTAAGGATTTTTAATAGTCTTAGTGTGCTTGAGGTGTGAGTTCCAATTCTTGCTATAAATAAGGATACCATCGAAGAATACAAGTACAAGATTTCGTTGGAACATATGAAATAAATAATTCCTTACTACTTGGAAGGTAGCGGGAGCATTGGCTAAACTGAAAGGCATAACCCGAAATTCGTACAACCCTTCATGGGTATAGAAAGAATTTTTTGGAACGTCTTCCTCTCGAATTCTTATTTGGTAATAACTTAATTTTAGGGCTAACTTGGAGAAATACTTAGCACCATGGAGCTCATCTAATAACTCATCCACAATTGGAATTGGAAATTTATCCTTTATCGTAATTGTGTTCAATGCTCGATAATCAATACATAGTCGATATGATCCATACTTTTTCCTAACAAGTATGACTGGAGCTAAGAAAGGACTCTTGCTTCATGTAATAACACCACAGTCCAATAACCCTTGAAACAAGCACTCAATTTATGTCTTATGTTAGTGCGACTGCCTATAAAAAAAAATTCTAATTGGGGCAGAACTAGGGATCAATTCTATGATGTGGTCTCTAGAACGAGGTGGAAAAATCCCACAAGGAGGTTCTTGAAGAATGGTGTTATATTTTCCAATAATTTTGTCTAATTTCTTGGGATCATCATTTTTGTCCTCATTAGTAGTTCCCTCTATTACACAGTAATGTAAGAAATAAGCCCAGGCTCCCTTTTTAATAATTTTTTCCATCCTATTGGACAAAATTATTTGTGGGGGAGGATAGTTACATCCATGTAATTTGTAATTTTCCCCATTTTCATAAAATCTTATAAATTGATCTTGTAAGTTTAATCCCACAGTACCAAGCGTGTCTAACCAATGGGCCCCCAAGATAATATCTACCCCTCCGACTGGCATAACATAAATAGGAGATTTTAATTTGTAGTCATTCATGGATACTTCTACCTTGTGGCATTCCCATCACATGAATTAGTCCTATTTCCCGGGATGGAGACTTGAAATTCAGAGGTAGGATGAATGAATTTGTTTAATTGCCTTGCTATCTTTGTATCTATAAAGTTATGTGAACTGCCACTATTTATGAGCATTGTTACTTTAGTTTTCTTAACATAGCCATAAACTTTAAGAGTTTGGGGCAGAGAAATATCTGTCATTGCGGCGACAGAGAGTGTTGGATTTGTGTTTTGATTTCTTGACTCATGGGAATTTCGTGAGTCTTCATTATTTTTTTCTTCATCAGATGAAGATATGTCTCGTGATTCTTCGTCCTTGTTGTTGTCACTCTTGTCTATTTCACAATGAATTTTTTGTTGTCTTTGCACTTATGGATTGGTTTCCAATTAGGTGTGTTACATTTAAAACGTTGATCTTTATCTTGTTTCATTTCTGGTGGCGGTGTCCTTTTGTGAGGTGGAATGTATTTGGAGCTAGAGTCTTCGAGTGAGCGTCGTGATGTCTTTTGATATACTTTAAGTTTCTTGTCAACGATTTTGGCTTTCTGACGAGCTTGCTCAATATCCTTAATGTCAAGTAATTCAAGCTCATTTCGTATATTTTCCTTCAACCCTGATAAGGCTATTTGAAGTAGCCAATCTTCTGATATATTAGGGACACAGGTGGCTAAGACATGTAGATCCTGAAAAATTTCCTCCACTGTACCAAACTATTGTAATCGGGCGAGTTTATCAAAAAACCCCTTTTCTTCTATGTCGAGAAAACATAGGAAGAAGTTATTTTTTAATACAACCCAATCTCTTGCTAGAGATTTGGATTTTTCTCTCCACCATAGGAACCAGTCATATGCAAAGTCCTTCAGATGTATAGATGCAACATTAATGTTTTCTTCATCATCAAAAATATGGTAATACCTAAAGTATTGCTCGATTTTATTTACCCCTCTTGTTGCTTCTCTTGTGTTCGATCCATCAAATTCTGGAACAATAATATTCGCTTTAGGTACGACATTGTTGTATGTACCCATGTTGGACACGAAGTATGATTGGGGAGGTATCCAGTGTGAAGTTGAATTGTTGAGGCTTCTATTTCCATTCACTGTCTCGAAAATACCTAAAGTATTGCTCGATTTTATTTACCCCTCTTGTTGCTTCTCTTGTGTTCGATCCATCAAATTCTAGAACAATAATATTCACTTTGGGTATGACATTGTTGTATGTACCCATGTTGGATGCGAAGTATGATTGGGGAGGTATCCAATGTGAAGTTGAATTGTTGAGGCTTCTATTTCCATTCACTGTCGCTTCGAGTTCAACTCTCATGTTGTGGCATTTTTGTTGCACTCTTCTAGTTTTTCGTTTAATTTTCCAATTTTGGCATCCAACGAAGTATTTACTTGATTTATGAGGCCTCCGCAAAACTCCTTGAGGCTTTCGCTTAGCTCCAACGTGGAGGGAGCATTGTCCTCTGATCCTTCTACATTTTTCTCTGATCTCCTCATTGTTGCTCGTCGGTAAAAAGGCCCAAGCTCTTCATTAATGAAAGAGGAAAAGAAGGCTCTTTCTGAGAGAAATGAGGCTCACTGTGAAATATATATTTAATATTTCATATATATTAAATTATATATATATATAGTGATGTGGCAGAATGGGGCGAGGAATGAAGCGAATGGGCACAATTGTAGATGTATATGCGATGGTTTGAAAAATGGAGAGGGAATGTCATGGTGGGAAGAGAATCGTGACGGGCGCGAGGAATGAGGTGTGGTGTAGAATGGTGGAGGGAGAATGACAGGGAAGAGGGTGAAGAATGGTGGATCGAGAGGGTTTCATATGGCAAGGATAAGGAAGTGCAAGGGCCGAGATATGTGAGCGTTTTGTGAGGAGAATCGATTGGAGGGATAGATGAGGGTATGCGGATGGCGCGAAGGGCGCACCACCAAAGGAGAATGACGCAACATCGTAGGGGAATGAGGAGGACGCACCAACAAAGGACAATGAGGAGGATGACAGATACCAACCGGAAAGGCTGGAAACCAAATACAACAGAAAATGTATTTATATAACATATATTATTTTTTTGATGTCATATTCAGTTTTACAAATGTGTATATATACACATAAATGGGTAAACATTTAATTATTTTAAACGTAATATATAAAATTAATATATATTACAGTTATCTTAAGAAATGGATTTTATGTATGCTTTCTCCCCAATTCAAAGTATACAACAAGCAAGATATTGTTGGGTATGTGTTGTATTCTTTGCATGCAAAGACACTATGCATCTTAACATGATGTTATGGGATTTTTCATGGGTTTTTGGTGGTTTTTGATCCATTGTTTTATGCCCATTGTATTTTAATATTGCTTAGTGGATTAGGGTTGAATGATGTTGTGGGATACCTATATGTTGTATTATGGATTGTTTTGTTAATACAATGAGAAAGGGGCATGGCTTTGTGTTTATTGGTTTTCTTGATTAAGGGTTTCAATGGTAAATCTATCGTGCACTATGTATGCAATATTGTTCTTTCTCATTTTCTTAAGAATTTGTTGGCACTGATTTTTGTGCATAAGTTTATTAGTCACTATTATTCTACATGAAACAAGATTCGTGTTCTCGACTCTAAGCTCTAGAATTTGTTTCCCCAATTTGACATGGACAAAACACTAAGTGGGTGGGAAGAAGGAGAAGTTGAAACTTCAAATATTGGGGATCCAAGACTTGAGTA
>SNQJ01S0108075.1:0-10254 GCA_010110895.2 Picea sitchensis
GGTGAAAGTTCAAGAACTTTTGTTGAAAGTTCAAACTCTTCAGCATGCAAAACTTGTGTTCAAAATGAATGCAAATGTGTGAAACAAAAAGGTTGTGACAACCATGAGGACAAGAGCAGATTTGTTAGTCTTCAAAAGAGAGTTTGTAACTCTTCCGATTCACCTCCTCAAAGGGGTGATAAAGGTGAATGTTTAAGGTATAAATCTGCCTTTAATTCAGTTGCTTTTGATTATGTTATGCATGATAAATCTGCATGTAAAAATGGAAGAAAAATTCCATGTACATATTGTGGTTTGTATAACCATCATGTTTCAAAATTTTGGAAAAGAAGGTCCACTTTCAGGAAACTTTCCAAGCAAAGGAAACATGAAAAGAACATGCAAAAGATTTGCACTCATTGTCAGAAGAGGGGTCATCTCATTGACCAATGTTGGACATTGCATCCAACCTCTCATCCATGACACAAGAAGCAGTTGGGTGAAAAGATTGACAAGAATGGAAGAGGAGATTCCATCATTGATGTGAGTCAAGATGATTCACACGAAGATGACTTTCAGGAGAAGGATTCACCATTGAGTTGGCTTGGTAAGAAATGGTTAGATTGCTTGAGTAAGTAAGGCTTACATTTTTTCTGCAGTAGATGCACATTTCAGCCTTATCTTTTCATTTTGTTGAAGTTGACAAGTTGCAGTAGTTATCATAAAGTGCAAGATGCAAGATGGCATGTGAATGCATTTACTTTTGTATCCATACTTGTGTTATACCACCTCGTCAAGAACATGTAAAAGAGGGGTATGTTGTCCATATTATTACAGCCACATATACTTTTCATATTCAGCTCTTTAGTACCCACATGCTTTGGGTTTAAGTACCTATGTTTCTACGGGAAGGAGCATTGAAGAACTATGCATATGCATTTGGTTTTGTGAGTACATAAACAATGAACTTGATGATTGTCATCATGGATGAGTCATGATTGTCACATGATTGTTTATCATGTTTTTAGACTTGTCATTTTGGAAGGTTAACATGTTTCACATGAGTTTCGACTTGAGTCGATATTATCTTGATGACTATGTTATGTTGTTCATGGTTCGACTTGTGTTTAGCCGATTGTGTTGGTTGACTTGTAAGTCAATTTTGAGTACATTGAGATAGAGGAAAACACCATGTTCTTTGATGAAGCACGAGATGCGATAGTTGCTTGAAGAGAAAAAAGACTTTGCTGTCATTATTTTCAGTCTTGTGTCAATTTGTTTTCAAGATTGATGGTTTTCTTGGCTTGTGACAAGATGTCGCAGGAAAGTTTTGCAGCCATTGGAGAGCGTATTGTTGACGTCTAAGAGTTCACAAGAGAGACTTGATTCTCAGTGGGAAGGTTGGCAGTCTTACAAGATCATAGAGAACAATGGGTAAGTAGCAGCTAGAGAGCAGTGGTTGAGGGACATAGTCAGTTGCAGTGCAAGGCATGTCAAGGTACCCAGGTGATTGTCGAAAAGGATTTTCAAGTAAAATCAGTTGATATAACTTGAAAGAAGAAGAGTATTTAAACTCTGATCGATAATTATAAGCCTTTGTGGGTCCAAAATCCTTTCAGTGGGAAGGCGTGATCAAAATCTGGACCAGGGGTAAAAAATTTGCTCAATTTTCAAAGTGCTCGGAATGCGACGAAAACGGTGCCATTGCGTCTGTCTCGTCTTCCTAATTCCGACGGTATATTTACTTTCGCAAACGGAGTCCGTATGGAGTAGATATCACGATCTGTTCGCTGAGCCAAACAGGCAAAAAAATGGGATGCTCACTGGGTAGGCCATACAACTGACGTGGCAGAGGCCATACAACTGACATGGTGACTGTACAGTCAAAGTGGTAGGTGACGTGGAAATATGTGATTGGCTGACAGTGGATGAGTTACATTGCGACACGTGGAATCTTCTTGAGTGAATGGAAGGGTGCCACGTGGCCCAATCAAGGGTTGCCACGTGGCACCCCGGGTTTGGCTATTTGGTCATTTAAAATTTCTAAGGAGGCCGCGGGGTTCGACCCCCGGACCTCCCCACTGGTAAGTGATTTAACAAAGTGCACCGTGCCAATAGGCCACGCGTCAATGCTTGTTTTATATACGGATATTAATATATTTCAATTACATTTTTGTATAGTAGGGCCGGGGGTCGGGCTGGGGCTTAGCCCCGACCCCTGGTTTTATGCCATTACATGTGACCAGTCCCTTGGCGATGGGCGCGCACGGGAGTTATGTTTTATAATGGCGCGGGGGTGATTGTAACATTGTAACCATTTATATAATTGCGCGGGGTTGTATTATATATAGCCCACGGATGTATCAAGCTTCACTTACGACCATTGTTTATAACGCGCACGAAGTTGTGGATTAAACCCCAGTTTTATGCGTTGGTCACATATGACCCTAACCTCCATTTGTTGTGTGCGGATTATTGTTTAAAATATGGCCTGTGGTCACGTGGTTATTGATATGACCATTGGTCTATGCCCGAAGCGCGCAGGGGTTTCAAATTATTAAGACCCGAGGTTTTATGGTGTTGAACACATGACCGTAACCATATGTTGTGCATTGGCGTGGGTTTTATTACCATTATAAGCCATGGTTATAATGGCATACTATGTGACCATACATTTAAATGGGCGTGGGGGTTATGTGTTGGTGTATGGCGCGGGTTTTATTCCGGTCAACACCACGGTTTTATAACCTTATATATAACCATACCATTTATTAAAATAGCGCGCATTTGGTTTAACAAGGAGTTAGCCCATGGTTTCGGGCTCCAAGTCATACGACCATGCCTCTATTGTTAATGCGCGAGGTTACAAAACTTTCAAACGGTTAACACACATTCTGTTTGCCACTTGTCAAGTTCTGGTTTCACCTTTAAACAGGTAGCCCTTTATGCATGGGGGACGTGGCCATATGGCCCCCCATGCGCCCAACACCTCCGAGCTTGGGGGCTTGATTCCCATTAACTATTCGACAGATTGGCACCAATTGCGGGATGCACGTGGGTGTTGAGTTTAGGCACGGGAAAACGCAGAAGCCAGGTTCATTTTTCGGACAGGTGCGAAATGGCGAACAGGAGACAGCAAGCCTAAAGGAGAAAAATGACAGAATGCATAACTTCTTCAGTTTTTGACCAAATCAGGTGCTGTAAAAGCCCAGCTAGGGGTTTTTGGACATTCTGAGTCCATTGGTGATGTTTTCACAGGAATTTGGAGACTTCTAAGGTAGGTTTTTAGCCATTCAATTTTGAGGAAGCTCTAGGAAGCTTGAAGCCCTCATTGTTTGAGGCATTGCTCAGATGAGCCCATGTCCATTTTCTGAGATTGAATAGTCATTTTTGACTGATTACTGTGCTCTAAACACATTGGGATAGGTTTCAGATCCATTGGAGGACTTTTACAGGTGTTTTTGCCTCATTGAAGCTCAGGGAAGCTTGGAGGTCACATGTAGAAGAGGTCATTGTTGGATGAGACAAGATTCATTTTCAGAGTTCTAATAGTCAATCTTGGGGTTTTTATGTATTCTGAATCCAATGGTATAGTATGTAAATCCATTGGAGTTGAGGAGAATCTTGTAAAGAACATTTTACAAACTAATCCCAAAGAGCCAAGTCCATTGAAGGAGGCTCAAGGAGATGTAGCCCAGAGAGGGGTGAACTCCTTTATCATCTTGGTATTGTTGTGATTTTGATGTGTTATTTGATGCACTTTACATTTCTGTGTATTGGTTTAAAACACATATTTAATCTTGTAAAAGAACATTCCTCACACATGCACATTCAAAAGGAAGAAGCATAAACTAAACACATAAACTATCTTGCATTATGTAACACATGAAGCAAGGTCTTGTTAAGGTTTATTTTATTGAAGTAGAGGGTGCTTGCATAGCATATCAAGTTAGCCTTCTATTTTCAGATCATCTACCCTTGTGGTTGTTTACTACATCTCTTCCTCATAACTACATAGCTAACTCGCAGTGCACTTTCACTTCTATGTTCTGCATGTTTTTGTCACGTCAATTCCTCTGCTCGATCATCATGGAAACTCTTCATCATCCCTAGTGCTTTGGATCAATGTGTTCATCATCAGTGGGATTTAATATGATATTCCTTAGCTTCTCTGGAATTTGAGACTCTTCATATTCTCTATCAGTTACATCCTTTCAACTATGGCTTCTTTGGCTTCTAAGCCCCTTCCTTCGCGTGAGCACTAACGGTGACCAAGCATTTATTCAAAAGGCGCTTCCAATTTCTGTCTAGTGAGTGCTGGCTCCAATTCACAATATGACCTTAGTCTATGAGCTTCATGTGACCACATGATTGCGGGCACATCCATAGGTAGTTTGAGAGAAACCCTCTTTTCACCCCACAAATCATTACAAGCCTCCATGCGTCCTTTCTCCAAATATGTGGTTTTGATCATAGACCACTTATGAACAATTAAGGCTCAAGCATGTTTTGGCCCCGCAATGGAGCATGACCTTCGATCTCATGATATTGACAGTGCTCTTGAATCGACGGTTCAGATCTATCCTCTCAAGTCCATGGACTAGATCTCTCCTTCCTCCATCGACGATTGAGGTTTCCTTCGTAATCTGAGCTCCGAGAGTTTCAACTCTCAAACCCTGTTGCTGTTGACTAGATATATTCTAAAATGGAAGATTTGCTAACATCTATCCTCTTCAATCGATGACTTTTCCTTCTTTCCTTTATCCACACGTGATCCTTAGCATCAACGATCAGATGACATGTGTACTTGCTGACGTGGTTGCCCATATGCCCTTTGCCGACGTGGTCTGCCACATTTCCTTGAGGACGCAATTTGCTGACGTATTCTGCTGACATAGATCTCCTTGATTTAACAGTCATTGTCTGATCTCTAGATCCAATGGTTGATGGAACTTCGCATTCCAAGGATTTCAAATCTCAAAATTTCCCAAGTGTAAACTCCTCGCATCTTTATATCCAGAGTGAATGTTGTTCGTTTGATCAGGATCTTAGATCGATGACTCTATCTTTCTGCGATGCAACTCTGCTAGCTTATCCTGTCCTTCCACTCGAAATTGATCTGAAGGCTGACGAAACTTCACATTCTGGGGATTTCAAATCTCAAACCTTCGTTTCTTCCATACGACAATATCTCAGAGTTGATGATCTTCAGACACCTGTCTCCCTAATTCTATGATCGGGATCTCCTCCGCGAATCTGGCCTTCAGGACTTTCAATTCTCAAACTTCTCTTGCTCCTGGAGCATTTCACCTAGATTCCATGATCCAACAACGCATGTCCCTCTCGGATCAATGGCCCTCATTCACTTCAGGAATTCGGCACTTCAGCCTTTGGGACTTTGTCATGCCAGATCAATGATCCATGCTCTCTCTTTGATCGACGACTATGATCAAATTGTGACTTTGCGTGTCGGGTGTTTGAACGTGAGCCAACCCTGAATCTTCTAACAACTGATATCCGAAATACTCTAGATCAACAACCCACAACCCTCTTTGATCCAATGGTCCATATCTTATCAGGACTTCGCATTTCATGAAGTTGGAGAACTACTCACCTCCCTTCTCCCGACTCCCAATTTTCCAAAATTTTTTCAAGATCAATGGCCCACAACCCTCTGATCCAATGGTCCAGATCTTATCGAGACTTCGTGTTTCAAAAAGTTGGAGGACTACTCACCTTTGACTTTTCCAATTCGTGAGTCAGCAAAATGTTGATCTCTCACCATGTGTCCTCTGATCGAACGGTTATGATCTCATAGCGATTTCTCATTTTGCGGAGTTGGAGGATGGCTCTCAGCCATTATCCTCTTCACCATTATACTAGATCTGACGGCTATTGGTCCTTGACGTTTAGATCCAACGAATCAGATCTGTACTTCTCCTCTGTGCTTCCTCTAGTCATTGGACTCTGATCTAACAAACATCATGTATTTGGGATTGGTGATCCAATGGCCACTATCCCTCCTCCTCCTAAGCTTTGGCTTTCTCAAATCTCTAAGTTTCAAAGGACATGACCTCTGATCCTTCTGCGAGCCTTGATGTATGGGATCTCAGCTGCGCATCTCAAAATGCTATCTCTCCCTAGCTTTGATCTCTGTATACTATTTCCTTCTTCACTTGAGCTTATGTTGTTCCTTTTTTTCCATCGATGCACACTCTACTCTTCCCATTAATGGAAAGCACACTCTGCTTGTAAACATGCCAACGTTGCTACTATTCGTCCCATCAATGACAATCACACTCTTCCTATAAACATGCCAACAATCTCCCCCTTTGGCATTGATGGAAACCCTGAAGGACTGCACTGTTATACTTAGATCTCCAACTGTGGCATCCAGAACACACCTTTTCTCCCCCTTTGACATTAATGTCAAAGAAAACATGCTCCCCCTGAGTTGTTGTAGTACTTGTCGGAGGTATCAGATATTCAACAAATTCATACTCCCCCTGACAGGATGGATTCTCTTATTTGAGTCATGCAGAGTATTTGTATCTAACTCAGAGTCTTCTCCTTCTAATTCTTGGACATGTTCATCTTCAACTTCAGTTGTGTCCTCTGCAATAGACTCAATATTGCTCATTGCTCTTACTGGGAATCCTTCATCAACCTTTTCTTGTCATAACTGAATGACTCCCCATGTCACTCTTCTCTCTCTTCTTCTGACTGGTCTTCCCCTTTGTTTCTAAAAGGTTAGATTTCCCTGACAAAATATCTCCTCTTGTTATCTCTATAGGATGTCATGCATATCATCTTGTACATTAGAATGTTGCTATTGCGGATGTTGATGTCCTACTAGAACACTATGCAATTGTAGCTCATATTTTTTTTTTTCAAAGAACCCTTGGATCTTCCCATTGATTCTCATCGATCTCTATTACTGCAATTTCATTTTTCTTCCATGCTGCCTACAATCCAATGATTTTATGACCATATTCAACACAAGAAAAAACCACTACAAACACTCTCATACCTCCTTTGTTTCATCTATGAAGGTGTCTTTCTTCTAAACTAACTTTGAGGTGTATGAGTAGCTTCTGGATGTCTTCCTTGATCTGATCTTCTGAATATTGTAGTGTTTCTTTCATTCTTTGAACATGAAGAACCTGAGTCATACCTGCTTTCCCTTTTTACAAATGAAGAACTTGCATCAGGTTTCTTTGGAGTATTGATTTCTTCCTTGTTGTATCCAGGACCAGATTTGTCATTTGGTGATCTATGACTATCCAAGATCTCATTCAGGGTCATGGAATTGTTCAAGAACTTGATTTGGGTGTCTGATTTCTCAACCTTCACAACTTCTGCTTCCATCTTATGACATGATTCTTCTTCTACTTTGTCAATGGGATAAATTATAACAGAACATTCTCTTATTGTATCTAAGTCTTCTTCTTTACTTGCAGGGGAGGATTCAATATCAGTTTCACTATCTTTCTTTCTCAATGTGCTGGCATTTCTAGCTAAGATCTTTATCCTTGGATCTACTTTGTAATTCTTCAAATGGCAGTTTGCAGCTTTGTGGCCAATGTTGTGAGAGTTATAGTATTCGAGCTCATCGTTCAATAGGTCAGAGTAATTGGCGCATTTTTGTCTACTCATTGGTGTTGACGATTGAAAACTTCAATGCAATTTCGCCCGCAAAGTGTTGCTAAAGACTATTATTATATAATACTAAATAATGCTAGTAGGTGGGACCCTCTTGAACTTTTGAAGATCAGGGTTGTTCATTCTATGATGATGATCTACAAGGGTTTACACGGTTGATGAGAATATGGTTGTCATTAGTTAAACTTTGGGATGTTGTTCTTTCATGATATTACAACCTACTACTCATTTATGGTATTTGTTCTTCTCGCACCTGCACAACAAAATCTTAGTGAAAATTGCAGAAAGGCATTTTGAGGAAAAGAAAAATACTATGTCTAATGCAAAAGAGACCTAGCTCTGCGATACTATATGCATGAAAATGCTTGTTGAGAGTGGTTAACTCCTAACTAGAAAGAAAATGGATATGAAATATTTTTAAGTTACATTTTTATCTGCATATGGTAGAAATTTTAGTGGCGCATTTTGGCAAGGAGATAATACAATGGTTATGCATTGGTTGATGTGATCAGTAGATGATGTGCATATGTTATAAACCTTGGTGGCTCATGGAAGTAATGGATTTTCATTTGTATGGTAATTATGCTATTGGTGATGATTCTATTGTATAGTTGTCAAGCGATTTATTTGAGTTATGACATGGGTGGCGCATTTGGCAAGGTAACGATGCAAATGGTTGAATTGTGGAACTTGGATTATGTTATGGTTTAAATGTGTTGATATTCTCGATGCATTGGTTGATTAATGGTGTTAATGGGGGCTCATTGGCATGTACTATGGAGTAAATGTGATATGGGTGGAGGCGACGTGCATTTACTGCACATCACCTTTACCCTTCTCGTTGGCCGCCATCCTAGTTGGACTATTGTTTGATTGCACTTCGAAATTTTGGCAGGGTGAAACCGCTCGACCACCTCTCGTATTAAGGTTTTGATTAAAAGGTATGTCTCTTTTGGCCATTCTTGACTTCACTCTGGTTACAAAATATTTTTTGGCTCAGTTGTGTGAGTTTGTGTTTTCCTGAGTACTGCAACTATGTGGATTCTTTAGAATTGAAAATGGATGGGTCTTCTTATAATTGTTTTGATTTCATCGGATTTGGTGGTGTTTCTGGGTGGTAGTTTTGGTTACCACTACATTTGGTTAAAGGGTTTTAAATCATGGCTAGATGTTTGTCTTCGCGATATTTGGGTCTAATTAGAGCCCCATTTTCCTGTTTGGCCCTATCAAGGAACTGTCTCTCGTTCACAAGCATCATAGTCCTCCCTATGCGTATGCTTGTAGCTTCAAAGTTTCACTATAGTTGGTGCCTTTCCTCCTGTGATGACTACCGTGCAAAAAATTAACCCTCCATACTGGAGCTGTATAGGGAGTCTGTCGAGCCTATTAAGTTGTTCTTGATTGTTGTAGTTTATGACTTTGAGCATGGGCTCACCCATTGGTTGTATGGCGGTCGTGTGGTTTTGGTCTTCGTCATTGCCTCTGTGATAGAGTATGAAACTTACATTGATGGTTTGCATTTCTAAAGCTCGCAATTCACTCGCCGATATCAATGAAACAAAATTGTTTTTAAATGGAAAGGCCCCTTCCATGTCGATTAGATTTGTGGTTATGTATAGATACCACGACTTGTTCGATGAATTGTTGGTTGATGTACAATCACTAGTTGGAACTTGTGGTGTTTTGGTTGATGGCTGACATGGGTCACAAATGCTTAGGGTTGCTTACACAAGTCGCGTTATGTGTGTGGTGTCTTGCAAATGAAACATGGGGCATGATAACTATGTTCTCTCTGAGGCTAAATGATAATCAAACTAAGTAGCTATCGAAGGCATATCCACAACATCCTTCATTGGTTGAATAGTCTGAGTATGCACATCTTGGTTAAATCACGACGTGACTTAAACAACTAACCACTTAGTAATATACACAGTCTCTGCACGATATGTTGAGTTATTGACATGACTGGGGTTTGTTGTGATAAGTCAAACTATTGTATCGTGGTGTCTGGTTGGTTGTGCTCTCTTTGTAGTATGGATAGTTGGTTCTTATACTCAGTGATACCCTCAGAGTTTTTTTTAAGCTAGTTATTTATGGAAATTGACCATTGTTGATGATAGTCGTGTTGGGTATTTGGCTCGGATTTTAAGTCGCATTGATATGTCATGTTTTACAGTGGCATGGTTACATTGCCTTGGACATTTTTCCCTTGCATAGCCTGTGTCAAAGTGTTGGTTGTTGTTTGTATAGTAAATTGTCATTTCAAACATGACATGCGAGGTTTTGGTTATTTTGGTCTTGATTATTTTATTATGAATATGTATGGGAACAAATATCATTACAGATCTTGATTGGCTCTATTACAAAAATAGCGACTTCATTGTTATCTTGAAAACACTACTTTGAATTATAGATGTGGATTTGGGAAATGTATGGCACTGATGGATGTTAATAATTACAGATTGGAAATGAGTGTTGTTGTTGACTGTTATAAAGTGCAGAATGTGTGAATAAAGGAAACATAACCTCTTACAAATTGTGTGAATTACTTATGTTTTGTAATGGTTATGGGATGTAAATGGACAGTGAAATTAGGCAATTACATGGGAATTT
>SNQJ01S0108075.1:14197-24405 GCA_010110895.2 Picea sitchensis
CGGGAACACTTAGGGAGTTGGTGCTTCCTTCTAGTGGGTTCTAGAGAAACCAGGGAGTTGGTGCTTCCTTCTAGTGGGTGCTAGAGAAACCAGAGAGTTGGTGCTCTCAGCAAGTTGTAGCTTTCAAAATAGAGGTGGTAGCCTCGCAATGAGTTGGTGCTCATAAGAATGATAATGTACAGAAAATAAATATTACTTATAATATCAAGAAGAAGAGGTTTTTCCCTTTATAGGTTTCCTCAGGAAATATTTGTCTCTATATATTTCATGTGTGTTATTGATGTTGAATATTATATTGCTTACATCCCTACATTATTGTGATTTTCATTGAGTGCTTTTTAAAGAGTTTAAAATAAGCATAATTGTTTAAGCACGGTAACAACTAATTCACCACCCCCCCGCTCAGTTGTCCAACAATTGGTATCAAAGAAAGTTCCCTTTATTTAAGGGTAGATCCTAGAGCTTAAACATGACTATCGATGGAGGAAATTCAACCAATAAGGCCCTTCTATTCAATGGAACAAACTTTGGCTTCTGGAAAGTTAGGATGAGAACCTACATAATGGCCTTAGGTGGAGATGTCTGGGATGTGTAATAGACTGGTTATGTAAAGCCAGTTGTACTAGATAATAAGGATGACAGGATATAATTCAACTTCAATGCTAAGGCTATGAATGTTATTTTGAGTGGGCTTGCAGAAGAAGAATTTGTAAAATTTATGCACTTAGAAACTGCCAAAGATATGTGGGACAAACTCATTAACAGTTATGAAGGTAATGAGAAGGTAAAGAATGCCAAGCTTCAAACCTACAGAGTACAGTTTGAACAACTACATATGAAAGAAGATGAAGCTATTGGGAAGTACTTTCCGAGAGTTGAAGAACTAGTAAATGAAATGAAAGCTCTTGGTGAAAAAATTGAGGAAACCTCTTTAGTTCAGAAAATTTTGAGATCTCTGCCAGATAGGCTCAACCCAAAGGTATCTCCTATAGAATAAGTTAATGATGTAAAATCTTTGGCTTTTGATAAACTTCCAGGAACGTTTACTACATATGAAATGAGGATAGGTAAAGATAAATCCAACACTAGAGAAGCATCATTTAAAGAAGATAAGAATGAGGATTCTGAGCCTGATGAAATTGAATAAAAATTTGTGAGAAGACTGAAGAAAGGATCAGGAAAGTACCAAGGAAAGTTTCCCTTCAAGTGTTTTAAATATGGAAAGATAGGTCACTTTGTATATAAGTGTCCACACAAGCAGAAGGACCAGAAATCTGAAGGAGAAGAGAAGTACAAATCCAAAAGATTTGATAAAAAGAAAAGTTTATGTGTAAACAATAATGACTCTTCAGAAGACACTAATAGTGACTCTTCCTATGAAGATAATGTAAATGAGTTCTTGCTTATGGACAAAGAGGATTATGATAATAAAATCATAGGAAGTGATGTTGATGATGAAGAGGCTATGGTTGACTTGGAAGGAGAGTTGCTCAACGCTTTGGAAGAGATTGACAGACTCATACTTAAGAAGAGAAAGTAAAAACAATTTTTGATACAGTTCGAGAAAGGAAGTAAAAAACCAGATGAAGACTTTGCCCTGCTAAAAGTGGAATTAGAAGAGGCAAAGAAAATCGAATATATTATGAAACAACAGTTATCTGAGAAGAAGGAATGATTTGAAATCTTGGAAGAAGAGGTAGTGAAAACCAGAAAAGAGTTGGAGAAGTTTGAAGCATTTTATCTCCAAAATATTCCAAGCATTAAAGCCTCGGTAGAGATAAACAACATTCTGAGCAAACAAAGATCTCCTTTGTTGAAGACGGGTTTCGGCTATGTAAGTGGTTTAAGAAACAAACAGACAGAAATAAAATATCCAGTAAAGATGATCAAGTTCCAAGTCAGTAGACAATTAGACCATGTGAGTACTTTGTCACCAGAAGCTGATAAAGACAAGATGATCCCTGATAAAAAACAAAGATATCAGAAGATGGAGCAACAAATGCCAAGAAGGAGGCCATCCTTCAGGTACCAAAATTTCTTCCATGGTTACTATTTTTGCTGCTCTAATTTTGGTCATAAGATTGCAAATTGTCAGACTAAGTTTAGAGACATGCAAATGAGGAGATCAAGAAAGAAACAATATTTGCAACATAGAACTAAAAAACCAATTGTTGAGGAAAAGATATAAATTGATCTTACTCAAGAATTTTCAGACTTTACTTGGCTAAAGTAAAGTAGACGGGAATATCACCCTATGTGTATAGCCAACAAAAATATATATATCCTAACTCACAAGTATTAATTACCACTTCTTAGGCTAGTCTTTTATCAACAAAAATCTTGATGGAAATTCACTTTTTATGTAATTTTTTGAATATATCAGTTGCTGAAATAAATGTAAGAGAAGAAGTAAAGACACCAAGATGATACTTGAGATATATGAGACATCAAGAAATCCTTTATTTCATTCCAATTCACCAAAGATTCATTTCCTTTACAAAGCTTCACACAGAAATCTGGGACCAAAGTCAAACTTAGAAATCCTCGATGAAACATACAAAAGGACCTCTGACAGAAAACCAAAACTGAACTCTAAAAGATGGATCATCTTGCCAGAGATTGTTGCCCACTCGACTCTGCACAATAGCCTTTATCATTCATGAAAATTAATTCACAAACAGACAAGCCTACACAGACTATCAAAGATAGATCAACACCTCTCAAGAACAAGTGTCTAAATGATTTGATTCAGCCCTGAATGTTGTTGTCTACAATAAGACCCTGCTATCACAAAAGATATATAGGCTGTGATGAATATATGAATGAATGAAAACCAAACTATCTCAATATAAACTTAAGGAGCAAACCTTAGCATGCTTTTTGCTTCTATCCTCTTTTGTTCCTCCCCTTATTTATTCTTTTAAAAAATTAGAATTGGTTGAAGTAGTTGAAACAACTTATTAGTTAAGCTAACTAAAGACTCAACTAACTTTAGTTGGGGGGGGGGGAATAATCATAATAGGATCATAGATAAATAATAACTAGTAGGTGGGACCCCTTGTGACTCCCTTTAGTTCCTAACAATGATAATCATCATAACACAATCCATTAGTTAAGAAAACACACCTCCTTGTGCCTCCCATCAACATATTTACTTTTGGAAATTTTAGCTCGTGAAAATTGAAATTATTTCAAAAATAATACTCATATATCCAAAATAAAACATGTTGTCCAAAATCCTCGAAGTCCACTGTCATAAAATAATAAACAACATAAAATTCAAAAGCCATATTTTCCAGTCTATGATGCAACCCTTTCTTGGTTGCTTCTATCACCTCTTGACTTTCCTGAATTTTCCTTGGGTTGGGCAGAGCCTTTAGGCCTTATCTCTATCACATGGGAACAATCATCCCTCAAATGCATCTGTGAAGACACAGATTTTTCATAGCCATCAGAGGGTGAGGAAGGGGCAACAATAGATTTTCCTTTATCAAATGCATGGTGTTATTCAGCCTTCAATCTCTTGCTAGCATGGGAGGATTGCACTGTGAGTGGTTAGGGGCATATTGGAAAATGGGGTTCAAAGGTGCAAGAAAAGGAAAAGTCAAGTTGGGCCAACCACAGTGTTGGGAGACTGTCGAGTGAAAAATCTCCTGCCACCCATCATTTTCAGGGACTTCAGGCTATAAAGAGACATGAGGGGGCACATGGATGTCAGGGGATTGCGGGGCTTGGAAGGGAGGCCTTTCAGGCCTCAGTCGGACTATTCCCTGCCCAATCCAATCAAAGAATCTTGCATGAAACATTTTTCCAAGCTCTTCTGAATCAGTGTAAAAAAGTATAGAAAACCTGGGCCTTTTTGGGCCTTGGTTCCAATTACCTCTACCTATGTTTCCTTGGCCATGGCTTCCCCGAGGGGTTTGTATTGGGTGAAAATATGATAAAATGAAAGGGGATAAGAAATGGTCACTTCTTAATGATAACAATAATCAACTGTAAATCAACCAATTAAAACCTCACTGCAATCCACTCAAGATGCTGCCACTTCATCCACTTAACACATAAATTCTCTTAACTGTAATCAACATCAGAATAGGGGTGAAAAAAATGAATATGGATTATGTGAGGGGGTTGTAATTAGTGGAAAATGAGATAATGAGGGGGGGAAACGTTTATTGTTCATGAGATTAATCAAGAAATCCATAACATATTTTACAGTAAGAAAAATATGCATCAACCAACAATCAAATGACTGAGTAAAATTCCCGTGTAATTGCCTAATTTCACTGTCCATTTACATCCCACAACCATTACAAAACAAAAGTAATTCACAAAATCTGTAAGAGGTTCTGTTTCCTTTATTCACACATTCTGCACTTTATAACAGTCAACAACAACACTCATTTCCAATCTGTAATTATTAACATCTATCACTCCCATACATTTCCCAAATCCACATCTATAATTCAAAGTAGAGTTTTCAAGATAGAAATGAAGTCACTATTTCTATAATAGATCCAATCAAGATCTATAATGATATTTGTTCCCATACATATTCACAGTAAAATAATCAAGACCAAAATAACCAAAGATATAAATTGATCTTACTCAAGCATTTTTAGACTTTACTTGGCTAAAGTAAATTAGACGGGAATATCACCCTATGTTTATAACCAACAAAAATATATATATCCTAACTCACAAGTATTAATTACAACTGCTTAGGCTAGTCTTTTATCAACAAAAAGATTCGCTTTTTATGTAATTTTCTGAATATATTAGTTGCTGAAATAAATGTAAGAACAAAAGTAAAGACACCAAGATGATACTCGAGATATATGAGACATCAAGAAATCCTTTATTTCATTCCAATTCACCAAAGAGTCATTGTATTTACAAAACTTCACACAGAAATCTTGGACCAAAGTCAAACTTAGAAATCCCCGATGAAACATACAAAAGGACCTCTGACAGAAAACCAAAATTGAACTCTAAAAGTTGGATCAGCTTTCCACATATTGTTGCCCACTCGACTCTGCACAATAGACTTTATCAGTCATGAAAATTAATTCACAAACAGACACGCCTACACAGACTATCAAAGATAGATAAACACCTCTCAAGAACAAGTGTTTGAATGATTTGATTCAGCCCTATATGTTGTTGTCTACAATAAGACCCTGCTATCAAAAAAGAGAATTAGGTTGTGATGAATATATTAATGAATGAAAACTGAACTATCTCAATAGAAACTCAAGGATCAAACCTTAGCATGCTTTTTTCTACTATCCTATTTTGTTCCTCCCCTTAGTTCTTCTTTTAACAAATTAGAATTGGTTGAAGTAGTTAAACCAACTTATTAGTTAAGCTAACTAAAGACTCAACTAACTTTAGTTGGGGGGGAGGGGAGAAATAATCATAATAGGATCATAGATAAATAATAACTAGTAGGTGGGACCCCTTGTGACTCCCTTTAGTTCATAACAATCATAATCATCATAACATAATCCATTAGTTAAGCAAACACACCTCCTTGTGTCTCCCATCAACATATTTACTTTTGGCAATTTTAGCTCATGAAAATTGAAATTATTTCAAAAATAATACTCATATATCCAAAATAAAACATGTTGTCCAAAATCCCTGAAGTCCACTATCATAAAACAATAAACAACATAAAATTCAAAATCCATATTTTCCAGTCTATGATGAAACCCTTTCTTGGTTGTTGTTGTCACCTCTTAACTTTCCTGAATTTGCCTTGGGATGGGCAGAGCCTTTATGCATTATCTCACTGATCACATGGGAACAATCATCCCTCAAATGCATCCATGAAGACACGTATTTGTCAGAGTCATCGGAGGGTGAGGAAGGGGGAGAAATAGCTTTTCCTTTATCAAATGCATGGTGAGATTCAGTCTTCAATCTTTTGCTAGCATGGGAGGATTGCACTGGTGAGTGGTTAGGGGTAGCTTGGAAAATGGCATTCAAAGGTGGAGGAGCAGGAAAAGTCAATTTGGGCCAGCCACGCTGTTGGGATACTGTCGGGTGAACAATCTCCTGCCACCCATAATTTTTAGGTACTTCAGGATGTAAAGATACATGAGGAGGTACATGGATGTTGGGGCCTTGCGAGGCTTGGAAGGGAGGCCTTTCAGGCTTCGATCAGACTATTCCCTACCCAATCCAATCAAATAATCCTGCATGAAACATTTTTCCAAGCTCTTTTGAATCAACATCAAAATGTCTAGAAAACATGGGCCTTCTTGGGCCTCGATTTCATTTACCTCTACCTCTGTTTCCTCGACCATGGCTTCCCCAACTAAAAAATATCATCCTACATATGTTCACGATTAGTAAATAGTCTTTTTAAATAACCATGCATGAAAACTCCTTAAAAATATGAAATATATTTGGCTCAGAATGTATCAGGCTCATGCAATCCAATCCATACAAATTGTTCTAACATTAATCAATGAGCACAGGGGGTGAAACTGTGTTATGGGAAATGTGAGGGGTTTGTATTGGGAGAAAATATGATATAATGAAAGGGGATAAGAAATGGTCACTTCTCAATGATAACAACAATAAACTGTAAATCAACCAAATAAAACCTCACTACAATCCACTCAAGACACTGCCACTTCATCCACTTAACATAGAAATTTTCTTAGCTATAATCAACATTAGAACAGGAGGTGAACAAAATGAATATGGGATATGTGAGGGGGTTGTAATTAGCGGAAAATGAGATAATGAGGGGGGGGAAAACGTTTACTGTTCATGAGATTAATCAAGCAATCCATAACATATTTTGCAGTAAGAAAAATATGCATTGACCAACAATCAGATGACTGAGTAAAATTCCCGTGTAATTGCCTAATTTCACTATCCATTTACATCCCATAACCATTACAAAACATAAGTAATTCACACAATTTGTAAGAGGTTATGTTTCCTTTATTCGCACATTCTGCACTTTATAACAGTCAACAACAACACTCATTTTCAATCTGTAATTATTAACATCCATCACTGCCATACATTTCCCAAATCCACATCTATAATTCAAAGTAGTGTTTTCAAGATAACAATGAAGTCACTATTTTTGTAATAGAGCCAATCAGGATCTTTAATGATATTTGTTCCCATACATATTCATAGTAAAATAATCAAGACCAAAATAACCAAAACCTCACTTGTCATGTTTGAAATGACAATTTACTATACAACCAACAACCAACACTTTGACACAGGCTATGCAGGGGGAAAATGTCCAAGGCAATGTAACCATGCCACTGTAAAACATGACATATCAATGCGACTTAAAATCCGGGCCAAATACCCAACACGACTGTCATCAACAATGGTCAATTTCCATAAATAACAAGCTTAAAAAAAACTCTGAGGGTATCACTGAGTATAAGAACCAACTATCCATACTACAAATAGAGCACAACCAACCAAACACCATGATACAATAGTTTGACTTATCACAACAAACCCCAGTCATGTCAATAACTCAACATATTGTGCGGACACTGTGTATATTACTAAGTAGTTAGTTGTTTAAGTCGCGTCGCGATTTAACCAAGATGTGCATACTCAGACTATTCAACCAATGAAGGATGTTGTGGATATGCCTTTGATAGCTACTTAGTTTGATTATCATTCGGCCTCAGAGAGAACATAGTTATCATGCCCTGTGTTTCATTTTCAAAACACCACACACAAAACGCGACTTGTGTGAGAAACCCTAAGCATTCGTGACCCATGTCATCCATCAACCAAAACACCACAAGTTCCAACTAGTGATTGTACATCAACCAACAATTCATCGAACAAGTCGTGGTATCTGTACATAACCACAAATCTAATCGACATGGAAGGGGCCTTTCCATTTAAAAATAATTGTGTTTCATTGATATCAGCGAGTGACTTGCGAGATTTAGAAATGAAAACCATCAATGTAAGTTTCATACTCTATCACAGAGGCAATGACGAAAACCAAAAGCACACGACCGCCATACAACCAACGGGTGAGCCCATGCTCAAAGTCATAGAATACAACAATCAAGAACAACTTAATAGGCTCGATAGACTCCCTATACAGCTCCAGTATGGAGGGTTAATTTTTTGCACGGTAGTCATCACAGGAGGAAAGGCACCAACTATAGTGAAACTTTGAAGCTACAAGTATACACATAGGGAGGACTATGATGCTTGTGAACGGGAGGCAGTTCCTTGATAGGGCCAAACAGGAAAATGGGGCTCTAATTAGACCCAAATATCGTGAAGACAACCATCCAGCCATGATTTAAAACCCTTTAACCAAATGTAGTGGTAACCAAAACTACCACCCAGAAACACCACCAAATCCGATGAAATCAAAACAATTATAAGTAGACCCATCCATTTTCAATTCTAAAGAATCCACATAGTTGCAGTACTCAGGACAACAAAAACTCACACAACTGAGCCAAAACATATTTTGTAACTAGAGTGAAGTCAAGAATGGCCAAAAGAGACATACCTTTTAATCAAAACCTTAATACGAGAGGTGGTCGAGCAGTTTCACCCTGCCAAAATTCCGGAGCGCAATCAAACAATAGTCCAACCAGGATGGCGGCCAATGGGAAGGGTAAAGGTGATGTGCAGTAAATGCACGTCGCCTCCACCCATATCACATTTACTCCATAGTACATGCCAATGAGCCCCCATTAACACCATTAATCAACCAATGCATTGAGAATATCAACACATTTAAACCATAACATAATCCAAGTTCCACAATTCAACCATTTGCATCGTTACCTTGCCAAATGCGCCACCCATGTCATAACTCAAATAAATCGCTTGACAACTATACAATAGAATCATCACCAATAGAATAATTACCATACAAATGCAAATCCATTACTTCCATGAGCCACCAAGGTTTATAACATATGCACATTATCTACTGATCGCATCAACCAATGCATAAACATTGTATTATCTCCTTGCCAAAATGCGCCACTAAAATTTCTACCATATGCAGATAAAAATGTAACTTAACAATATTTCATATCCATTTTCTTTCTAGTTAGGAGTTAACCACTCTCAACAAGCATTTTCATTCATATAGTATCGCAGGGCTAGGTCTCTTTTGCATTAGACATAGTATTTTTCTTTTCCTCAAAATGCCTTTCTGCAATTTTCACTAAGATTTTGTTGTGCAGGTGTGAGAACAACAAATACCATAAATGAGTAGCAGGTTGTAATATCATGAAAGAATAACATCCCAAAGTTTAACTAATGACAACCATATTCTCATCAACCGTGTAAACCCTTGTAGATCATCATCATAGAATGAACAACCCTGATCTTCAAAAGTTCAAGAGGGTCCCACCTACTAGAATTATTTAGTCTTATATAATAATAGTCTTTAGCAACACTTTGCGGGTGAAATTGCGTTGAAGTTTTCAATTGTCAACACCAATGAGTAGACAAAACTGTGCCAATCACTCCAACCTATTGAACGATGAGCTCGGATACTATAACTCTCACAACATTGGCCACAAAGCTACAAACTGCCATCTGAAGAATTACAAAGTAGATCCAAGGTTAAAGATCTTAGCTAGAAATGCCAGCACATTGAGAAAGAAAGATAGTGAAACTAATATTGAATCCTCCCTTGCAAGTAAAGAAGAAGACTCAGATACAATAAAAGAATGTTATGTTATAATTTATCCCAATGACAAAGTAGAAGAAGAATCATGTCATAAGCTGGAAGTAGAAGTTGTGAAGGTTGAGAAATCAGACACCCAAATCAAGTTCTTGAACAATTCCATGACCCTGGATGAGATCTTGGATAGTCATAGATCACCAAATGACAAATCTGGTCTTGGATACAACAAGGAAGAAATCAATACTCCAAAGAAACCTGATGCAAGTTCTTCATTTGTAAAAAGGGAAAGCAGGTATGACTCAGGTTCTTCATGTTCAAAGAATGAAAGAAACACTACAATATTCAGAAGATCAGATCAAGGAAGACATCTAGAAGCTACTCATACACCTCAAAGTTAGTTTAGAAGAAAGACACCTTCATGGATGAATCAAAGGAGGTATGAGAGTGTTTGTAGTGTTTTTTTCTTGTGTTGAATATGGTCATAAAATCCTTGGATTGTAGGCATCATGGAAGAAAAATGAAATTGCAGTAATAGAGA
>SNQJ01S0108075.1:24466-37755 GCA_010110895.2 Picea sitchensis
ATCCGCAGTAGCAACATTCTAATGTACAAGATGATATGCATGACATCCTATAGAGATAACAAGAGGAGAGACTTTGTCAGGGAAATCTAACCTTTTAGAAACAAAGGGGAAGACCAGTCAGAAGAAGAGAGAGAAGAGTGACATGGGGAGTCATTCAGTTATGACAAGAAAAGGTTGATGAAGGATTCCCAGTAAGAGTGATGAGAAATATCGAGTATGTTGCATAGGACACAACTGAAGTTGAAGATGAGCAGGTCCAAGAATTAGAAGGAGAAGACTCTGAGTTAGATACAAATACTCTGCATGACTCAAATAAGAGAATCCATCCTGTCAGGGGGAGTATGTATTTGTTGAATATCTGATACCTCCAACAAGTACTACAACAGCTCAGGGGGAGCATGTTTTCTTTGACATTAATGTCAAAGGGGGAGAAAAGGTGTGTTCTAGATGCCACAGTTGGAGATCTAAGTAGAACAATGCAGTCCTTCAGGGTTGCCATCAATGCCAAAGGGGGAGATTGTTGGGATGCTTACAGGCAGAGTGTGCTTGTCATTGATGGGACAAATAGCAGCGACGTTGGCATGTTTACAAGCAGAGTGTGCTTTCCATTGATGGGAATATTAGAGTGTTCATCAATGGAAAAAAAGGAACAACGTAAGCTCAGGTGAAGAAGGAAATAGCATGCAGAGATCAAATCTCGGGAGAGATAGCATTCTGAGATGCGCAACTGAGATCCCATACATCAAGGCTCGCAGAAGGATCAAAGGTCATGTCCTTTGAAACTTAGAGATTTGAGAAAGCCAAATCTTAGGAGTAGGAGGGATAGTGGCCATTAGATCACCAATCCCAAATACCCTATGTTTGTTAGATCAGAGTCCAGTGACTAGAGGAAGCACATAGGAGAAGTACAGATCTGATCCGTTGGATCTAAATGTCAAGGACCAATAACCGTCAGATCTAGTATAACTGTGAAGTGGATAATGGCCGAGAGCCATCCTCCAACTCCGCAAAATGAGAAATCGCTATGAGATCATAACTGTTCGATTAGAGGACACATGGTGAGAGATCAACATTTTGCTGACTCGCGAACTGGAAAAGTCAAAGGTGAGTAGTCCTCCAACTTTTTGAAACACGAAGTCTTGATAATATCTGGACCATTGGATCAGAGGGTTGTGGGCCATTGATCTTGAAATTTTTTTGGAAAATCAGGAGTCGGGAGAAGGGAGGTGAGTAGTTATCCAATCTCATGAAATGTGAAGTCCTGATAAGATATGGACCATTGGATCAAAGAGGGTTGTGGGATTTTGATCTAGAGTATTTCGGATATTAGCTATTGGAAGAGTCAGGGTTGGCTCATGTTCAAACACCTGACACGCAAAGTCACGATTTGATCATAGTCGTCGATCAAAGGGAGAGCATGGATCATTGATCTGGCATGACAAAGTCCCGAAGGCTAAAGTGCCGAAGTCCTGAAGTGAATGAGGACCATTGATCCGAGAGGGACATGCGTTGTTGGATCATGGAATCTAGGTGAAATTCTCTAGGAGCAAGAGAAGTTTGAGAATTGAAAGTCCTGAAGGCCAGATTCGCAGAGGAGATCCTGATCATAGAATTAGGGAGACAGGTGTCTGAAGATCATCAACTCTGAGATATTGTCGTATGGAAGAAACGAAGGTTTGAGATTTGAAATCCCCAGAATGTGAAGTTTCGTCAGCCGTCAGATCAATTTCGAGTGGAAGGACAGGATAAGCTAGCAGAGCTACATCATAGAAAGATAGAGTCATCGATCTAAGATCCTGATCAAACGAACAACATTCACTCTGGATATAAATATGTGAGGAGTTTACACTCAGGAAATTTTGAGATTTGAAATCCCTAGAATGCGAAGTTCCATCAACCATTGGATCTAGAGATTAGACAATGACTGTTAGATCAGGGAGATCTATGTCAGCAAAATACGTCAGCAAATTGCATCCTCAAGGAAATGTGGCAGACCACGTCGGCAAAGGTCATATGGGCAACCACATCAGCAAGTACACATGTAATCTGATCATTGAGGCTAAGGATCACGCATGGATAAAGGAAAGAAGGAAAAGCCATCGATTGAAGAGGATAGATGTTAGCAAATCTTCCATTTTAGAATATATCTAGTCAGCAGCAACAGGGTTTGAGAGTTGAAACTCCCGGAGCTTGGATTATGAAGAAAACCTCAGTCGTCGATGGAGGAAGGAGAGATCTAGTCCATGGACTTAAGAGGATAGATCTGAACCGTCGATTCAAGAGCACTGTCAATATCGTGAGATCGAAGGTCATGCTCCATTGCGGGGCCAAAACATGCTCGGGCCTTAATTTTTCATAAGTGGTCTGTGATCAAAACCACATATTTGGAGAAAGGACACGTGGAGGCTTGTAATGATTTGTGGGGAGAAAAGAGGGTTTCTCTCAAACTACCTATGGATGTGCCCACAATCATGTGGTCACATGAAGCTCATAGCCTAAGGTCATATTGTGAATTGGAGCCAGCGCTCACTAGACAGAAATTGGAAGCGCCTTTTGAATAAATGTTTGGTCACTGTCAGTGCTCACATGAAGGAAGGGGCTTAGAAGCCAAAGAAGCCATAGTTAAAAGGATGTAACTGATAGAGAATATGAAGAGTCTCGACTTCCAGAGAATCTAAGGAATATCATATTAAATCCCACTGATGATGAACACATTGATCCAAACCACTGGGGATGATGAAGAGTTTCCATGATGATCGAGCAGAGGAATCGATGTGACAAAAACATGCAGAACAAAGAAGTGAAAGTGCACTACGAGTTAGCTATGCAGTTATGAGGAAGAGATGTAGTAAACAACCACAAGGGTAGAACAGTGATGTTTTGAAGAGCATGCAAAGGCATTACACATAGGATGAAATTGGTGCTCAAATAATATAAAAACGTAGAACAGATAAGAGAGGGTGGTTGTTGTTGAGTGTGGTTCATGCGGGTAGAAGCATGTTGTGTGCAGGAGCTGAAGCACACAGAAGAGGCATGGTGCATAGAATGGAAAGAATACACAGAGGATAAAGTGCAGAAGAAGCAAGGAACATAAATGCATATCTGAGAGAAGAACAGAAAGTGCAGCAGACACGAGGAGAGAGACATTGATGCAGGCAGAGAAGAGCAGTGTAGCAGAACAATCATGAGAGTGGTAAGCCATAGATAAATGTTGTATCACTGTGATAAATTCAAGAAAGAAAAGATTTATATTTCAGGGTTGTAGGGAGGTGCTAGGAAGGAACATTGTCGTCAGATTTATAAGTGGATGCTTGAACATAGGGAGTTGTAGGTTCCATCTGGTTGCAGCCAGAAAAACCGGTAGGGTGGTGCAAGGGAGAACTATTGTTCTCTATTATACAGGTCGATGCATGTGTGACTGGAAGTTGGTGCTTCCATCCAGTTGGTGCTGGAACACTTAGGGAGTTGGTTCTTCCTTCTAGTGGGTGCTAGAGAAACCAGGGAGTTGGTGCTTCCCTCTAGTGGGTGCTAGAGAAACCAAAGAGTTGGTGCTCTCAGCAAGTTGCAACTTGAAAAATAGAGGTGGTAGCCTTGCAATGAGTTGGTGCTCATAAGAATGATAATGTAAAAAAAATAAAGATTACTTATCATATCAAGAAGAAGAGGTTTTTCCCTTTATGGGTTTCCTCAAGAAATATCTGTCTCTGTATATTTCATGTGTGTGATTGATGTTGAATATTTTATTGCTTACCTCCCTGCATTATTGTGATTGTCATTGAGTTCTTTGTAAAGAGTTTAAAATAATCATAATTGCTTAAGCAGGGTAACAACCGATTCACCCCCCCCTCTCATTTGTCCAAGAATGTCGTCTAAATATAAAATCACAAAGTCATCTAGGAAAGGCCTGAATACATCATTCATCACACGCATGAAAGTTGTTGGAGCATTACAAATCCAAAACGACATAACTAACCACTCAAACAATCCCTATTTGATTTTAAAGGAATTATTCCATGCATCATGTTTTGCGATCTTGATTTGATGATATCCTCTGCGCAAATCCAACTTAGTGAAATAAAAAACATTCTTCAACTGATCAAGTAAATCATCTATGCGAGGAAGAGGGTATTGATTCTTCACCGTAATTTTATTTAAAGCCTGTTAATCGACACACATTTTCCATGTTCCATCTTTCTTTGGCACGATCACGATCAGAGAACCACAAGGAGATGAACTGGGCCTGATGACCCCATGATCCAATAAGCCTTGTACCTGCTTCTTGATCTCTGTCATCTCCACAAATGACATCCTATACATGCCCACATTAGGAAGAGGAGAATCATGTTGAAGATGTATCTCATGTTGGATTTCCCTCTTAGGAGGTAATCCATCTGGTTCCTGAAAAATATCATCATACATAGAAACCATATCAATTAATTCCTTTCTATGAGATGGATCACATCCTTGGAAAGCATCGGATGTCCTAACATCTTTCTCTTTGACGACCATGAGTACATATCTCTTATTAGTGGTTATGAGTCTTTTCATTTTCCCTGCACTAACAAGTGTTGTATTTACCCTCATACTGTGAGCTCTAGCAATATATTCCACTCCCCCTTTAGTAAGGTGGTATTTGTTCTCATGATGAAATAAAACTTCTTTTCTACCATAAATATAAGGAATCCCCAACACTATGCCACATATATCAAGTGGTACAACATCCAAATCCACTTCATCAATCAACTTGGAAGCAATAGAAAATTTGATCCTACATTGTTTGGTGACATTAAGTTTTTCTTTATCACATACCCAACCAAGAGGATAAGGCTTTGGATGTGGTTTCATTACAAGATCCATCTTCTTGAAAAGTGCTTCAGATATTACGTTTACATCGGAACCCATATCAAATGATGTATCTATCTTAGTATGTTTAGATACAACTCGTATATGAAATAACTCATTCCTCTTTTGTTCATCAATATGAGATTAATCATTGGAACTTGAACTAGAATGAAGAAAATCTTTACCTTGTAATCCAACCTCTATGATCTTTCCTTCATCTCCTGATTCGAAACCAAGATCTTGTTGCACTATAGCAACGATCTTTGTCTTCCCCTTTCCACCAAACTATTTTGGTTTCTTTTCTGGATTCAATTTCCAACAATGTTCTTCATCGTGACCCCATTTCTTGCAATGAGTGCAGTATGGTTTTCCTCCTTCTCTCGTTACTGTAGTGGTATTCTTGTCCTTCCTTTTAAACTTCTTGAAAGTATTTTGTGGGAAATTGGAAGGTTTCTTCGTGGGATATTCTTGACCATGTTTCCCCTGTTCTCAAGGTGAGTGGCTTGCACACAAACTTCATCAAGACTAGTGGGATTAATCAAGACCAAAGTATGACGAATATAACTGTGAAGTGCACCAATACACTTCATTAAATTTTCATAAGAATCCAAAGGAATTTTCAATGCAAGAGATTTCTTCCTAAATTCTTCTGTGAAATTTTGTACAATTTGACCTTTACTCTGCCTCAAAGTTTTCCATTCCATCATTGCTTTATGTAAATACCCTAATGGATAGAAATGTTTCCTTATCTATGATTTAAATATCGACCATGAGGAAAGAATATTACCACACTTACTTTTGTCCTTTATCTTGCTCTCCCATCATACGAGATCAGTGCCTTCCAACATAAGAGAACCCAGTTTCACTTGAACTTCCTCTTCATCAATATGATGAACACAAAAATATACTTCAACTTGTCGGATTCAATTATCTAGTTTTTCAGGATTAGCATCTCCATTGAACATAGATAAAAAAAACTTTACATCAAATTTTAATAATGGTTTCTTAAAAGAGGATTTATGGCTAGAATGTTGAGAGTGATGAGACTGCTCAAAGGAAAATGAACTAGAACTTGAAGGCGAAGATGGAGGCTCAGGAGGATCTCCTCCAACCCCTTGGTTTACCAAAGCATCATCATCTGGTGGTGCTTCCTTTTTCTTCCCTTTCTTCTTCATCCTCTTCTCGTAATCTCCATACATTCATTCGACCATTTATGACATGCAATAAAAGACCATGTGAAAGTTTTTCTCCTGTTCATCACATTTGTCCTCTTCTGCCATCTTCTTCCTTCAGGATGCACGACCAACTTCAGGATTGAAAGTCTTAAGAGTTCCTTCACCCTGCTTATGCTTGGCCCTAGTAAGCATTCATACTCAAAAATTCAAGTTAAAGATGATTTCTCTGATACCAACATGATTCGGGATCTTTCCGTCATGTGACTTATTAAAGAATTGTATTAAATGAGCATAAAAAAAAGTACACCATACAGAAGGAAAATATAAAAATGAAAGAGACATAAGCATGCAATATGAACACAAAGAACTTGATAACGGAGTTCGTCCCTGGTGGACTACGTCTTCGGGTCCTTCTCTCAAATGGGTAGGTCTTTTTATTAACTCCACAAAAGAATTGGGCAAAATACATAAGTATACCTCATTATGGAGTTAAGCTACAAAATCTTTCCTCAGATCAGAAAACTAACATCACCACTGTGTTCGTGGTGTCGAACCACCTAAAAATGATTGTCTTCACGCCCTGATCTGTGTCTGACACTTTCAAGCCCAAGAGACACCCTTTCCTTAGTTTCCGTTCCCTTCCTGTACAATAAATGACTGGGAAAATCTCGAAATGCATGCCAAAATACGTATGGGCGCGCCTTGGTTCTCCTCCTTTTCCACTAGCGGAAAGCCCCTTTTTATACAAAAAGTAGGGGGTTATGTAATAAGTGAGTATGTTGGCGCACTGGTAGATGGAGCTATTTTAAGGCTGTTGGTTAGACGGAGGTCCCGGGATCAAATCCCGCGGACCCCCCTTTTACCACATGGTTATAACGAATTTTGGTAGGAATGCTAAAAATTGTGGAGATGTTGCTACCAAAGTGGCAGAGATCCTGGTGTATAGTTTGGCAGTTAGTCTATTTAAATGGTGGGTGGATATATATAGCGGACAACGAAAAATGCCATATGTGGTGGAAGGTTGGAACGTGGTCATGTGGCTTTACATATAACCAAGGGTTGGGCCGAAGGCCTATCCCTTCTCTTCCACCCATACAAAAAATTATTAAACATAAATAATATCCGTTTCATTCTATAAACAAGAACTATACATTGGTATGTTGGCTAGCGCAGAGGTTGTAAGTCCTTTGGGCTAAGGAGGTTAGGATTTCGATGCTCGTCGGTTCCAATATTTTTTAATGAACTATACCATAAGAGGCCAATAGGGGGTTTCCACGTGGCAACCTCTCATTGGCTGTCCTCTGCCACGTGTCAACCAGAGAATCTTCCATGTAGACCTATAAAATCATGCCACATCACCTTGTACGGACATGCCACATATCCCATTACAGATGTGCCACATGTCACCCTTGCAGTGGTGACATGTGTCACCTTGAGATTTTGACTTTTTGACCAAGTTTGACTTGAACTTTGACTACTTATATTGTTTGCATACGAGATCTGTTTGACAAACCATTTGTACCGTTAGAAAGATTGTGACGCGCTCTTCGTGACCATGCCATTTTAACTGAGTTTTGGGAACTTTGATTTTTTTTCCCTTTCTCTATCTGTTGAAGACATTCTGAACATCCTGAGTTTCCTCTGTGAGTTATGAGTTGTTCTTATCCTTCTCTGGATCCTTTTTGGATCACATCTACAACTGTGTTTCCCATCATTGTTGAGTCTATTATTTTTATTACCAACGGAAACCCTTTACACTCCTCAGCCACCTGTCACACAATATTCTCTATATCCTCTTAAACATGGCCATCTTTGAATTCTACTTTCAAAAACAACTACCAGACATCCTCTCTTTGTAGCAGTTGTATTTCCACGAAATTTTTTGCATTCATTTCTCAAATCAGATCTCTATTGTGAGTTGTGAATACAAGTTTGCTCCCTTTGTTCTTGCCAAATTCCATGCCCAATTATTTTAGATAGAATGCCCCCCACATGTCATCTAAAACAAATAATTTATTAGTCTTTATATATTCACACAACTTCATCTTCCCCATATCAACAGAACAGTTGACCAGATCTAAATTAATTGTAGAAGCAATATCATTTAGCATCTGCAGAATGGGAAATTGAGCAACTGTAACCCAAATTACATGATCAAAATCGTTACCAACCTTGTAGATTTTATATATTTTTTTGTTAAATGTTGTTTTTCCCACACCACCCATACTATACACACCAATTATGAGAACATATGGAGCTTCTGAAACCCATCTCCATAGTTGTGTCTCGACAAATTTAATTTCCAACCCGACCAATCCGGTGTCAGGTTCGTCTTGAGGTAGTACGTATGTCCGTTGTTGTGTCGCAGACGCAATATGTTGAGCACTACAAAACACATAAAATTTGGTTCTAAGCTAATCATGGAGCTCATGAATAGTTGTGTTCCCCTCTCGGATTTTCATAGAGACTTTGGGGTTGCAAAGGAGGCAGTCAATACACTGTTGTAGCCATGAGTGTTATGAGTAATGGATCAACTCTCTGGCCTTTCCAACTTTACGTTGCATCCTTAGCAAACAATTCTTCAAAGAATCTAGTGCCTCCCTCTGCTGATCTTGGAATTGAGAGCTAATATCAAGCAAGAGCCTCTTCATACGATATACCTATTCTTTGAGAATATCATGGTTGTCATCCAAGTGAATTACATCATCTATATGTTGGATGAGTTGTTGAATAAGTGGAACAAAAATAGCATTGCTAATGGTGTTACATGTGGTTCCAGTTGTTTGGCAGTGGAAGAAAAACATAGCATATAAACAAGAGCATCAACAAGCAAGATTAAACATGAATCAAACTCACAATTGACACAATGATTTATGTGGAAAGCCGATGCGGGAAAAAACCACGGGAAATGATAATCGATATTATTTTATTCAAAGGATAATTACAATCGCCAACCCAGGAATACACCCATCCTCTCCACCAGAAAGGAGCACTGATCTTTAACAAAAAAATTGCATGGTTTAAAAGGTGCGAATGGTATGAAGCTTTTTTAAAAGGGAGAATATTTTATGAGTGGATGACGTCTTGGTAAGTGGAGGATATTATTTAATAAAGGTGAGGTGGACCTTTGTTATGAAAATAAGACAAAAGGAGGAGAGGGAGAACTATTTTTAGAGATTAACACTCCCTTAGTGTGCATGGGGGAGCATCGATTCACCAGCGCTTTGTGGTGCGCAAACCACATGCACTGATTTTGGGAAAATCAATATTTCTGAAGTTTGAGAGCATCGTCGCGCCTCTAACACTATTTTGGGAGTGTCGATGACCTTCTACACTTAATCACGCCTTCTTGCGCTCACAGGAAACCCATACACAATTCACCTTGGCTCACCTGTGGCACCTACTCAACCTTCTCTAATACCACTTGTTGGGCAACGTAAGCAAAACATAGCATATAAACTAGAGCATCAACAAGAAAGATTAAACACATATCAAACCAAGAACATCAAACTCACAATTGACACAGTGATTTATGTGGAAACCCAATAAGGTAAAAAACCATGGGCAATGATAATCAGTATTCTTTTATTCAAGCGAGAATTACAATCATCAACCCAAGCATACAACCATCCTCTCCTCTCATACACACAACACCTCAGTATTGTGTCTTTCTCTCACACACTCACTACACATTGCACTCACATTGTCCTCTCACCTCTATGGGTATGCTCGCATATATACCATCCATCACTCAGTTACACAGACTAATCATGAATAGATCACATAGTTACATGAACAGTTCATAAATAGATTGCATGCATGTGCATTAACATATCTACATGCATGTGAATGTGACTGCATGAGGAAATCCATTGGCATGTTTCCAACACTGGTTACAATATCCATTGCTTGCACCAACATCAAGTGAGATCAAAGAAAAATAGGAAATGAAATTAGAGAAGAATAGAAGAGACTATGAATTTTATGAATATAACAAAAGGAAATAAACGATAATAGGCAGAGATGTCTATGCAAAATGTTGACTGAAAGGTGAGGTTAATTGAAGGGAAGGGGATGTGAAATATATGAAGGCTTTCTCAATAGAAAAGTTACCATTCATCCCCCATGAAATGGGAAAATATATGTGTAGGTCAAACATTCATCAACAACTCTCTGCCACTCTCATTTATTATGCAGGTCAAAGTTGCTAAAAAATGATGTGCAAGTCAAATACAAATTTTTTGCTCACTCATTAAAGGAAACAATGCTAATATATCTATCTCCACAGCGGTTTCTCCCCTTTTTCCCAGTAGACTTCCCCATTCAAACAAAACCTCTTTTTGTTTCACCTTTACAAATGAAATCAAGTAGAAGTTGGTGACACCAGGCGAGAGTTCAAGATCAATGAGAATAAGTAGTTTCAAAGTTAGAGTTCCAATTATTTCAAAAGTTTAGGTTATAAAACAAAAGTCTAGATTAGAAAACAAATGTAGAGTAGGTGAGAGTTAGTAAAAGTTTCAATTATTTCAATGGTCTAGAATTGAAAATGACTAAAATTCAACATAATAGTGAACACTATGCATGATAGCCAAAAAATTTACAGATGCCCCTGCATTAAATATAAACACGTAGGATGAAGATAAGAAGGAACAATGCAAGATTGGGAGAAAGATGTGTATGTTAGTGAACGAATGACAAAACGAGAGGAGGTAGATTGTGTTGATACTGAGAGGGGGGTGAATCAGTATCAAGTACAATTTAAAATCCTTTTCAACTTATACTTAAACCATTCAATTATATCCAATGAGAAATGAACTATAGTATAAGAGTTACACCAATACACCATGCACAATATATGAGAAATAATCAGTAGTTATTGTTCAAAGGAAGTAATGACTTCCAAAGGTAGCTACAACTTCCAAATATAAAGGGAGGGATAAAACTCCAAGAGGAAGATACAATCCTCCAATATCAAGAGAGGGTTGACATCTCCATCCTTGCCCCTTCCTTCCACCCAAGAATATATGAGAGATAATAAAACTTTACATTAAATCATCACCATCAACCAACCATCACATAGAGCCTGATAATGCTTCCTGAGACTTCTTAAACTTCTGTAATTCTCCCATTCTTGGAATACTATGATCCTGTAGATAAATGTATTCTCTAAACCTCCTCCAAGTTTCACTCCTTGAATCCTCCCCAAAAAGAAGTTATAGGAAGAATGATAGACTTTATTCAATTATGGTTTATTCAGGAGAGAGAACTTGCATAGAATGCCCTGTGCTCAATATTTAACACAAGAAACTACAGTCTGTAATATTTCCAATGAAATTGGTACCACTTCATTTGGATTCTCTATGAATAAGTTATGACTGTTTTACCCAGAACATGTGTTTATTGACTAGCTTCAGGACTGGTAAAAAACCCTATCTTCCACATAGTGTATCTCCATAATTGTAGCGAATAAAGAGATGAAACTTTTACCACGGGTACCTTGATATGTCTTCTCAATACCATAGAAATTTCACCATCTGAATCATTCTAGAAAAAAAGTTATAGCGCAAATGGTAAGATGACCTGAAACTAACATACCTTAGAACACATCACCAAAAGACTACATCCTCCCTTGAAATCCAGTCTTCTTTACTTATGCTTTCCTATGAAATTCGACTTGTATATCAAAATAATGTATAATGATATTTATTTATACCATTTATGTCACTTCCTTTTAACATTAGGGCCGACCTGACACTTTCTTATTTTGTAATTATTTTCTTTAATTATCTTCCGGGCCTACATGTGCTTCCTTCTTCAATTCACTTTGTCATCTTCAAAAATTCATTTCTCCTCAACCATGAGGATCCACGTGACATGCCACATACCACTGGAAACAACATGATGTATAAGGAAACATACCATGGGTGTTGTATCTACATGTGCATTTACCTTCATGTCCAAATACCCTCATCAATATTGCGATCCAAAACCAATGACTAGGGTTGACATCAATGACAATAACCAATCTTACAACAATCTCCCCTTTTGTCATTGATGGAAAAAATCATGCTCTCATATCATCATGATCCCAATTTCTCTCCCCCTTTGACATCAATGGCAAAGGGTAGGGCTTCTCCCCCTGAGTTTAATGGCAAAATGTAACCTTCTTCTTTGGGGTTGCTCCCCCTGAACACATGGCACTCAATAATACTTCATCCTTATTTTTGGTCTTTGGGACATTTTATTCCCTGGAATCCTTTTGTGTGGATTTTGTCTTCTCTCTCTTCTTCATGTCTAGAATGTATGTCTTCTTGTTTCAGTTGCAACCAATCTTCCTGAGTTATTTTCTTTGATTTTACATTTTCGGGAGTCTAACGTAAGAGTATCCTTGATCACAAATTTTACTAACACTGAGTAGATTATGCTTCAAGTCTTCAACCAATAGGAAATTATTTTCTTTTACATTTTTTCTTCCAAGCTCTACTACAACTTCTCCAAGTATTTTGGCAAATGAGTCATCTCCAAATGCAACATTGCCACCCTTTCTCTTCAAGATGATGAATTTGTCTTAATCCCCAGTCATATGTGAAGAAAATCCACTATCTATGTACCATTCATCTTCTTCTTTACATTATTCAATGGTTAATGCTATTCGACAATAAACATTGTTTGGAATCCCTTTCCTTCTCCATACTGTGGTTGGCATAGAGACATATTCATTCATATATCTACAATCTTGTTCTTTGTGACCAAGATAATTACATTTGTAGCATACAATATTTTTGTCCATCAATGGGGAAAATGAATTATAACTTATGTTGACAAATCCACGATTATTTCCATATCTTCTATTTACACCGANCAAAAGTTTTGCAAGTATAACAATAACCAAGAAAGAAATTTTGATACCTTGGAGTAAGTGGCCTTCTTTGTGATGTAGTCCATCTGGGTCCATGATCTACTCTTCTATAGTTTCCTTCATACTGATTGAAGTTTCTTTGATTCCTGAAGGTAGGATGTCTTCTTGGATATTCATCTCTTTTGTAATCATTCCTTCTTTCTGGTATCCTGGTCCACTTCTCATCATCTGTCTGTGTAGCTCTTTCTTTAACCTTCTTGTTGGTATTTGCATATCCTTTGTATGAAGTTTCACCCATGCATCCAAGATGTGTTAATTCTTTGGGCACTTGAGAGTTTCTTAAGCTCTTCCTCAATGAGACAACTTCTTGTTCAAGTTTCTCACAATCTTCTTCTTTCTTCATCATTTGGACA